>JBBPTT010000041.1:0-69673 GCA_038094175.1 Boletellus aff. lepidospora
TTTAAATAAAATTTAAAAAAAAAAAAAAAAAAAAAAAAAAAAGAGCCACCACACTAGCATGGTGGAATCAGCATACCTACTCATCCAATCTAAGTTCTCCTCCTCCAAGTCTTTCATGTCCTCTCTGATATTGAACATGAGTTTCTACAAAGCAATCCATACCCACCCACCATGGTCCATGCCCATACTTGCTAGTGCCCCATGCTCATATCCACCAGTATCTCATGTCTATGTCTGCCAACACTGGCACCCATTCATGGGTCATGAGGGCAGTGTTACACTGAAACAATGAAACGATACTGACATAGGTAGACAAATACGGACATGTCGTGGCTGTGAAACACGGGGGAGATTATGTATGCCAGATTATGATCCTCGCAGCTAAAGACTCTCAGCTATCGACAGAATGTCATCGTAGGGTATGCAATACGTTCCAGTTCTTTCGGGGAAAAGTGCTGCATTGTGGTCTTATGTGTAAGAAGCTAGAAGACACTCAATCATCCGCTAACACGCCTCAACATAACCACTTTTCACTGGGAATCATCCGTTTCTCAGCAAGCTCAGGCCATATGCGACGCAATCCTGCTCGGCTTGAAGATCTCCATCACACAAGTTCAGGGCGTCGAGTTTTGGGAAAAGCAGACGGCCAACGGGCCAACTCCTTCCTGGGGCGCTTGCGGTGTAGACACTTACGTGTACCGGACGTGCACCAGAAAAATGGCCTAGCACGCAGCTCACACAAATGTTTGTCAGCAGACAAGTTTCTCACAGGTCCCGTGACCAGAAGCCCAGTTGATATGACGTCATTTGGTGCACCTCGACGGCCGTGCTGGTCGTGGCTCTCGGATGGAGAAGGGTCCTTGGCCACATACGCTCGGAAGAGCTTTTGTTGTACCACCCGAGGTTTTTCTTCTTTCGGTCAGTGCGAGGCAACACGGGCCGTTGGACTTGTTGTCCCAGTCTGAGATACATGTACTGGTACACCTCCACCACATCTACCCTCGTCACGCACCCTTTTCCACCTCCCGGAGAGAAAATGTATCCAGGAGGTGTAGTCAGCGGGGTCATCGTGCTTCCACCAATTCCATCTTTATGTCCTGCTTCTCCTCCTCGCTGTCGCCACTCGCATGCTTCTCCGCTGAATCACCGCGATCGGCACGACGAGCCAACGAGAAGCGTACGCCGACGAACAAGACACCCCCCACCAACGCGACCACCTTGATTCAAAAGGTGTGCGCGTGAGTCAACACGATCAAGCCTTCCTTGTCCGAAAAAGGGGGGGCAGACCCAGACGTACCCCACAAAAGAGTGCCGGCGCCCACCATAGATAGCGGCTCGTCAAGAGGGCGCCACAGATCGGGGAACCTGTCAAAGGAAGCAAATCGTGAGTGCGCACGGGCGACGTTGGACTGCCTCGCTCTCAACTCACCCACCAGGCCACCAATGCCTTTAGCGGTCGAATGAGACGGTTGGAATAATGAGCAGACAGAGGGTACAAAGGTGGAAAAGGTGACGCACCAATGATCGCAAAGCCCACGCCCATTCTCGCTCTGAACAGAAATGGCGAACAATGCATGGCGCATGTCAGCCCACCATCGGCAGCAGCATCACAAGCAAAATGAGGTGTAATAAAGGAACCGGGACGTACCCAAGCTCGGCAGGATCTGATGTGAGCCCTAACATGGGTGGCATCAAGGCAATAACTATATTATGGTCGAGCGCACGCTCGGGATTCAAAATCATCATCCCTCGCACGAGCGAACAACTCACCCATTCCAGAGAACATCCCATACAGGAACCCGAGCACAGCGACGCTGGCCACCGAACCGAGCCAGATCATGCCGACGATTAGTATGGCGCATATGACGGTCGCAGCGATCGTCTGGTCGATGACACCAACGAACGGAACCACGATGCTAGCCACGAAGTGCCCAACGAAACTGCCCGCATGGACGACATCCAGCTGGCGTGGTCATGATTTACTGTCAGCCGAACGAGGTCGCGGCATAAGAAAATGGAGCGCACAGAGTAAAAGGCGACGGAATCACTGAGCCCGTGTCTAACTGAATCTAATTGAAAATAGAAAATGGGGTACAGATATGCCATCTGGAAGAGCGTAAATCTAAAAAAAAATTAATAATGGTGAGACGGAAGGATAAAATAAAAACAGATGCTGTACCCGATGATGGTTAATAGCGATGGAACCTCTGTAAAGCACTTTTTCGTCGCCTTCCAGAAATTGACGGAGGGTGCCTCCGTACGCACAGTACGATACCGGGGACGTACAAGGATGCATGACAGGAACAGTAAACCGGTGATAAATGCCGCACTGATTTGCACACCCGTCTTGAATCCGATGGCACCGTTCAACAAATGATTCAACATGATGGTATTTACGATGGAACCAAGCGCAGCGCCCGAAGAGACGATGAACATTGCGATCGTTTTCCGGCACTTGAAGTGATGCGCAACGACCGCGAAGCTTGGGACATACACTAGTCCCCGGCCAATCCCCGATGCGAGGCCCTGAGCAAGCAAGACCTGGTCAAAGTTTGAGCACATTCAGAGGAAAACCTGCTTCTAGAAATCACACCTGATAATATTTCCCTGGCTGCACAAGGGACAGCATAAAGAGAGAGAGACACTGGAGGACAGCACCAGCGATGTACACGTGATAGCTGCGGTGGTGATAAGAGTTTATAACAGCGATGAATTAGCGCCAGTCTCACAAATATCCATTATCAAACAGCGGGCCACATACTGGGCCCATGGCAGTCACGAGGAATGCAGCCAAGCTCCCGACCCATCTGTGCGATGTTGTGAAAAGGAATGTGACAATATGTAGTCGATTTACTTACGAGACAGCAGACGAACTCTCATTTTGAAGGTACTGTCGAGCATAGAAGTCTGATCATATTTCGTATTTCTAGCGACCAGACCAATGCATGAGAGAAATCTTGACCTTGATATACGCCGAAGGCTTCCATGTACCTGCTCGAGGATAAGCGGTACACAAATGCATCACCTGCACATCACGCACCCAAATCCACAGAATTGGGCGAGAAAACTACAAAGATGCTGCTGAGTACACGCGCATCGACTCAAAGACGAAGAAAATCTCACGCTCCAAGCACCGTGCACCAGGCCTCGATACCTCCTTCGGGTAAATCTGGTTCCATGACCAAGGTGGAATGGCGAGACAATGGCACGATATCGTCTACGGGGCACTTTTCAGGTGAGGTCGAGTCCCCCGTAGAGCCAAGATTGCGGGGAGGGGGCGACATGCCTCTTCCGTAAGGAGGTTGGTGCAGAGGAGGACTTTTGCTCAGGGCATATATAAGTCATTCTATGGACAGCAGAAAACCGCGGCCAGTGAATGGAAAACCGAAATACGTTACACATCAATCATGTTTGGGGGTTTGGTAGGAGAACTTGGCCGCGCGAGACACAACGCTCATTTGACGACCGAACGGGAGTGTGCAAACGTCACCCGATGACGTTGGATTGCAGCCAAGCTTGTCGCGGCGAGAACCTAAGCACCATAAAGGGTGCTAGATAGCTGATGCGCAGTAGGCATGCAATGCTCAACCCGTAATCAAAATTTACATACTACGCTTACCTCTCTCCTTGCGAGAACAAGACGGCATCTCGAAGTGTGACGGATTTTCCTGACGTCACCGAGCTGAAATCCGAACCTAGCTGGCACACGATCTGACGTGGCCGACGCTGTCTTGACACCCACCTGCGGAGGCCACTCAGACCGGGACCGTGCAGTCGAGGAACGACGGATCCAGGCGCAAGTTTTGATAGGCGCGGTTCGATGAAATTTGCCAAGGCGCGCCTTACGGCCATGAAGTCACAGGGCTGTCAGAGCGATTGCACTAGTACAAAGAGCCCGCGTCACAGCCACCCTCGCCTCGCTGACTCAGACCAGATTGCCTCCTCCCGACGTCAAACCGTCACCGCCAGCGCCGCGATGGTCGCGTACTACGACGAGATCGAAATCGAGGACATGAGCTGGGACGAGGAAAAAGGCGTGTACCACTATCCTTGTCCTTGTGGTGACCGCTTCGAGATCTCCCGGCAGCAGCTTGCCGACTATGAGGACATCGCAACCTGCCCCAGCTGCAGCCTCATCATTCGTGTCGTGTATGACCCAGTACGCACGCATCGTTGTCGGGCCCGGTATCTATTAATTTCCTCCGTGAACAGCTCGATTTCGAGGAGGATCCCCCGGACGATAAGTCACAGCCCGAGGAAAGTGAGGAGGAAGAGGAGGAGTCGGACGACGATCACTTCGAGGATGCCCTCGACAGGCTCACGCTCCACGACGAACCGAAGTCTGCAATGGTCGCCGTCTCAGCTTAAGGACGCCCGTTTCCCCCTTCCTTTCTTCACCTCCATATAGCACGATCGAGTGCGTTCGTCCCGTCGTCTTCTCCTGCAGAGTTTCTGACACATTTTTTCTCTGATCTAGCCGACAAAGTTGATCTTGAATAGTTCAGTGAGCAGCAAGTGTTACAATGAAGTCAGAGTTCACCTATTGAGACAATCATCACCGCTCGGCGAGAGTATTCAACATATCACGCAGGATTACGATCCTCTGTCGCAGTCTCGGTGATCACAAACAGTTTGCTACATCCCCCCGTTCAGGAACGCTGCCGCAAGGCACTTCACACCTCCATTCGGAACAGAGGCACATAGTCATTAGTGTACCCAAGTGCCAAGATTGTTGCGCCTGTGTCTCAAACGCCGTTACTTGGAGCGGTGTACGATGGCTGATAGTTCCACCACGACAACGTCATGCATATGTCCATGTGTGGCAGCACAGACTTCCAAACCCAGATAGACCCAGCTTGCTGCGCTGGGCATGGTATCGTTACCAAAGATAGCCGCGCTCCATGGTGGCCAGAACGTTCTGATGGGCGCACAACTCTGATTGGGAGTCGAGTCTGATGATTGAACCGTGGGCTCTCTCAAACTACCGTGGCTAATCGCGTTTCCACCTGTGGTGACTGAGTGCTTTTCGTGACCTTCCAGAAGAACACGAAGCTCTTTTTAACCGTTCCTTGGCATGCCGCTTTAGCTAAGGTAGACCTCACCCAGATCCAGCACTTCCCACAAGATTGCTCCATATATTGAGCGACCGTTCGCATGGAACATTCTACAGCGCCGAACGTCGTACGCAGTGGGCGCTATATGGCAACCATTAATTGCGGCTGTCCTTTGGTACGACCGGCCCGTAAATCCTTATCGCCCTCGCCTTGGCATCGATTAGAGGGCTCGATCTAAGTAATCCGGTTTCAGACCGGGCTTGCGATCAGACGCCGGCACATGCTGTGTGTATGGGTCTACGAACGTACAAGGCGCCACCACCCCGAATCAATCAAAAAAAACCAAGAATATACAAACGCACGTATATTTACCGTTTATCGACCGCAGTGGACCACCGACGTGATCGCTATACCATCTCGAGGATGGTAATGCGCCAGCTCGTCTTGCGCCACGAGTAGTCGTGCGGAAACTTGCTCCGCACGTACCGTATGCACAACTTCCCTGACAACTCGTCCCAGTCTTGTGCATCACAGGACAGACCGCCCTGTTCCGGGGCTAGGTCCTCGTGATCGACGACCATCCTGTCGATCGTGCACTCCTCGTTGCGTGGGGGAGGAAGCATGGCTGTCTCGATGAGGTGTTTCGAAGCCACCGATGGTGGCAGCGAGCGGGGGAAACGCAGCGGCCAGAATATTCGCTCCGAGGTAAAGACCGCCGGGTACGTGGTACTGTGCGGCGTTGGGGACGAGAACTGAGTGCAGTCACGTCGGTCGCCCGATAAGGATAGACAAGGAAGCACGTACTTTATACGTGGCTATCGTCTTCGCGTTGGGTTCCGGACCGTCTATATCCGGGTAGACGAACCTGAGCTTGCCTTCGTAAAGCGTCACGATAGCGCTTTCGTGGAACACGCGCAGTATTCGGCCGAAAGAGATGCTTTCGGGGACGCGCTCCCATACCGTTGGCAGCTTTAACGGTGCGGACTGGCATCCGCGTGTCAAAATGTCATCGGAAATGTCATACGCCGCCATCAGCCGCGTTGTTATAAGCAGCAATCTGGGCTGCTTCCCGGACAGCCGCAAGTCGTAGCGCACCTTGAAACAGAATAGTCTAAGCGGGACGACGTTCACCTCCTCTACACAGCCTACGCTTACCATCAGCCTCCCATCGTGTCCTGCAGGACAGTCGATCTCGGCAATGACATCCTTGGCTAGCTCGGTGTAGTTTTCCTTGAGTTTCATGATTCGAACCATGTGCTTGCGTTCTTCTGTAATCCATCCGTAGACGAGATAGTCCCCGGCCACGATGTGATTCCTCGTCCGTAGCGTGGTGTGGACCATGAACGTGATTTTAATCGATGGTGTCTTTGTGTCCAAGTGGCAGATCGCATACGTACGCCTGGAGAGAACCGTCTACCGATGGGTTCATGGTGAGATACGATCGCAAACGACGCACTCGTTTTTGACGAACGTCCGCAAAAGCATGAGATCGTCGCCCCGAGACGACTTGTACGGGCCGTCGCGCAGACCGAGGTGCAGCCAACACCACTCGCTCTGCAGCGTCACGGAGGTGGGCGCCGCATCGGGCGCACCCGACTTGACCGTCGGTGGTTTCAGCATGCATATGTTTGAATGCCGGGCAGGGTTGAGCGTCCGGCTGTGGAAAAGCAACACCAGCCAGTCGGTGCCGGGGACGAACTTCATCCCCTGGAACACGCCAGGAAAGTCGAGCGGGAACGAGTAGCTCCGGACGGGCCTGAGTAGCCCTTTGGCGAACGCGGCATCGACGCGCCCGGTGGTGATGAGTTGGCGCCGGATGACGGCCGTGGGGGCGTGACGGAGATGCGGGTAAGTCTTGGGCAAGAAGCGGTGCTTGACGAGCGCAGTGTGCCAGACGTGGTGGTACTGGGAGTACTCAAAGAGCGTCTTGCACGTCTTTCCCAGCCGACAAGGTCAGGCGCCCGCCGTCACCCAGTACAGAAAGGTCACTTACGAGGCTCAATCGAACGACGTCCGAGGGTGACAGCAGGCTCATGATGATGAACCACAGGTCTGCTATGAGCTCGACAGACGACCTCTGCTCGCCATCGTTGGGGCTGACGCCGCTGTCTTGCATCACGGTGGTCCACGAGCGATTGACTTGACCGATGAGAACTTTTAGCTGGGTTTATCTATCGGATGGGGTAGTGTCGGCGCATCGATTTTTATAGTATCACCGGTGCGTTCCATGGAGATGCGTTCCGGGGAGGTGGGCCTTTGCCACCATAACGCCCTGCCACCACCAGGATAAGCGAGCCTGCGAAAATCGCCAAGCTGCCACGGCGCTCAACCACAGTACTTCCACTACCTCTCCCTTTCAGCAGCGTTCACCATGGCGGGTGTGGCCCTTGTGGTCGAGCGAGACGACACCGGCCGTGTGTTCAAGGTACCCGTTGGACCACAGGCGACGGAGCGCGCGGATGCCACTCTCACTCCCAAGGTGAGGACCTCAGCAGTTCGGCACACCTGTAGGCGAGGAAACGTGTGCTAAGCGGAACCACCATAGGCCCTCCTCGGTGCATCTTCTTCCTCTCGGGATCATGCATATGCCGCACACACAGGATCGGGATCCCTATACCATGTTCTTTCCGACCTCTTTCTTCCCGCCGGGTATCCTGCGAGCGTTTCTCCAGGTAGTGTATCCTTTTTGGGTAGCGAGGACATAACCAACCTCGAATGCCCTAGATTACCTCGAGTATGTGTGGCATTCCCAGCCCCGTAGGGTGTGCTCAAGCACAGATATTTCAGCTATCAAATCTACAACGCCCTACAAGCATTTTGTAACTCGCTCGCAGGGCTGTTAGCCTCTCGGGGTGCCCTAGAAGGTATCCCTCCTTCACATTGCAATCTCCGCCGGTGATGCATTGATGCTTATCCGTGGCCCCACAAGGCGTTGGGGTTGGCGATGCATCTGCCTCAGCAACCCATGCCCTCCTGCTGACTGTATTGAAAGACGCCTTTTCCCGGCTTACGAGTAAGTCGTCCCTCTGAAACCTAAAGCCCAGAAAGCTGATTTCGCCGGTCAGCCATCCTCGGGGCGTATTATTTCGGAACATCACTTTACCCCGAAACCAAAACGTTCCGATATCTTGCAGACGTGTTCAATGACGCGTCCACGGTGATCGATACCATTGTGCCTTTTATCGGATCAATTGACCTGTCGAAGCACTGGTCCGCCCTCCCGTCGGGTGCCACATTACAGCTAATTGCGCTGTGTCTGAGTGGTGGTCTGACATCGCTTTGTGTGCTCGTCGCCGGTGGCTCGAAATCGGCACTCACGAACCATTTTGCGTCGCCGCTCACTGGCAAGGGTGATATCGGCGAAGTCAGCGCAAAGGATGCGAGCAGGGAGACCGTTGTCGGACTTTCAGGGATGCTGGTGAGCAACATATTGTCGCCCGCGTTCCGTTGTCGATGGATAGCAGATCGGCACGCTTCTCATTGGCTACGTCAACACACGCGCCTTGACGTATGCGGTGCTTTTCGTGTTGGTCGGGGCGCACCTGTTTTTCAACTACCTCGCCGTGCGTTCCGTGGCGCTCCGTACGCTCAATAGGCAACGGGCGTGCATCCTTTGGACCAGCTTCAAAACACTGAACGGAGCACGGAACACGAGAACGCTCGGTCCTCGCGATGTCGCTTCAAAAGAAGTGCTATTTGGGATTCCCAGCACCATCCGCGACGCATCCACGGGCCGTAGTTTGGGCCGGTGCATCCTGGGAACCTCGTTCCGGGCCATCACGTCGCAGTGTACTGCGGAGCATGTCACACGCTCGCTACACGTTTTCAAGGATGAGCGATACGTGATATGTATAGCCGGTGGGAGCGGCCAAGCCCTGCGGGGAGTGACGATACTGGTTTGCTTCAAGGAGAGATACCGCTCGACTGATCAACTGCAGGCTTGGATCCACGCTGTCGAGGTCGCGCGACAGCTATATATGGGAGGCGGTGCCGATCCGGTGGACATCCTGTGCTCGACGTTGTTGGCGATCCGCGAGGCAGTGCCAGACTTCGTTCGGTCTCTGGGCGAAGCCGGGTGGGAAACGGGGGCCGATTCGATGATGTTTGGATCCCCCAACCATTTAATTTTGGAGATCATCCGTAGTCCAGAGGACACGTGTGTTGATGACGAGGGCAAAAAGAAACAATGACGTGTCAAGGAGTAGGTACTGTGGAGTGGATGTTACGTCGTGTTTGCTGGTGCTATACTGGCTCGCTTTTGCCGCCGCTCACATGGAGCCAAGCGTTTATGCAGATGCATTCTTGTTTGGATTCGCCCTGTGAGCCCTTCGCACAAGTTCGTGGGGTGGCCATAGTGCCGTGCTGCTGCCATTAGGACTTGAAACATTTGCAACACTCCCCGAGTCACCCGAAATAGGGCGCACGCCGATTAATCCTGTCGCTTCGACACAAATGATTGAACTTCGAACACGCTCTGTCCACGCGTTCGTATAAAGTCCGGGTCAGCGTAGAAATGCCACCAACTCTGCCTCCCTTGCAATGTCTCTTATCATGAGCAAGGAGCATCGCTACTTCATCATCATCCCACTGTTCTCTGCGTTCCTATGGTTCTCTACTCTCCTTGCGATGCTGTTGACCTGGTGTCTTACCGGACGCCCCAAATATGTAGATACGCAAGTCGCAGTCGTCTACATTTCTGACGTTGGCGCATCCTACCTCAAGCCCCTCTTTGTCATCGTATGCTGCATCACCGGACTCGGACTCTTTGTCTCGCTCACCCTCGAGCGTCTTCTCCGACACCAAGGGAGACTGCCCTCCGAGCACCGCAGAAGCGAGCGCGTTTTTGGGCGACTCGCCATGCTCGGTGCTTTCATCGCTATGTTGGGGCTCGCCTTCCTGTCCGGGCTGGACACCAAACGGTTCCCGACCGAGCACCTCGTCTCTCTACTCGTGTTCATGATCGGCGTCGGCCTCTCCGCCATCTTCACGGTGATCGAGTTCCGGTGGCTCGCGCACGACTATCCCGAGGTCGATAAGCTCCGGCGGGCGTACGTCGCCAAGGCGGTCGTCGGTCTCACGTTGGTCGGCTTGGCTGTCGTGTTCGGGGTGACGTTCTTTACGTTGCCGAACTTGGGCGGGGTGATTGAATGGACGATCGCGTTCGGGTTCACGTTCTACTTGTTGACGTTTGTGTATGATTTTCGAATGGCAAAGGTGATACCCCGGGCAGGCAAGGTGTGACGCCACGGCGTCGGGATGGGATAGATGTTGGGTGCGTTTTACGACTGTCACGTTACTGCGATTCGGCGCTAGAAGTATTTATGACCACCTGCCTGTTTTCTTATTACCTCACTAGCGTTGTCACAGTAGATAGCGACGAGCGGTCACTGTTCGTCGATTGAACATGTCGGAGAGCAACAAAAGCAGTGCACGACATGAAGTGACGAGTAATCGCGGTAAAATATTCCTGGGAATGGACATCCAAGCTATGTGGGGGTGGATGAGTCGTCCGTGTGGCAGTGATTTTGCCGTCGTGCTGGACTCTAGAGCGACCGACGGGATGGATACACAGGTTTGCATGCGCCGGTCGTCCGTGCGTTCGCGTTACCTGCGGAGTGCGCCCATATCGGGTTACCGATGTTGTAGATCAGCCAAGTATCGCCCCAGACGGTGTCAATAGATGCACTGCTTTGAGCAAAGCCACATCGTGCGGCGTGCCTCGTCTCATCTCCATCGTAGGGACATGGATGCGGTCGAGTGAAGCGGTAAATTTTCTCTGCATGGTCTCTGTCAATGCGTCCTCATAGCAGTCTGGTCAATACGGGCCTTGTTCAGTTTCCACCTCCAACAACAAGTCGAAATACGCACTAACACAGACTTGGAATTTGAGCTCCTCAAGTGGCTGACATGTCCGTCTGCTTTCGGTCAACGTCCCTCGAGAGGGTTCGACATAACCCCCTTTAGCGCCCTATAGCGATGCTATATGCGCAGGATGGCAGAGGGCGTGTCTTCGCGCTCGGCGTGTGGGGAGTGAGGACCACGGAGCGCAAAAATAAACATACATCAGAGGTCGTCAAGTCTTCCCGACAGATCCAGGATCTGTTGGCGACAGCCTTCTCCAAGGAGGCTGTCTGTTCAACAATCCCTCTGTTTGACTTGTCGGTGAACATTTGAACGGAGGTCCCCCATTTCTTGATCCGCAATGCCGCGTTGCCTGACCAAACAATCCGATTTTCTCCGTTACCATACGACGCTCGCCTCGATCATCGCCAAACTGGAATCGAAATCGTGAATCTCCAAACGAATGCGATTCCTGTAGGCCGATTTCTCGTAAAATTGCAATGTAAGGGATATGGCGGTCGAGGTGAATCCGAAGATACTGGAAAAAAGAGTGGGAAACGTGGTGGTGACCATGGCATTTGCGCCGAGGGCGATGAATGTGAGTTCTGGTGAGTCGGAGCTCGTCGCTACATGGCTTGTAAAGCTTTTAGCATACTGTGCAATATGCATGGGCTGCGGGGAATCATGATGATGTAAAAAAAAAGAAACACCCACAACGCACGACACGCCAATACTGCGCCTTGATTGGTGTTCCGTGAAAGAGCCGTTATGTACAAAACACCCAGTCGGCAAGGCGCGATGCTGTGCGAGGCGCCTAGTACTACAACGTGCTCACAATAGCATGCCGTACGCCAACCTCGAGAATGCGTTTTCCTACTGACATATAGCGAATGTTGCTCATGTCCATACGGGCAATGGTTGGGGCCCACCAACCAGCCGTCGTTCCGGACGTGAATCATGAGGGTACTAGTATGGCTTATCGGTCAGGACTACTGAGGGCTCGTCCACAGAACTTGACGTTTGTTTGTGGCTCTGAACGCGCGCCGTGTTCCAAGCTAAAGTTTGTATGCAGAGTCTAGACAGCACATAGCAATATCTGGCTCCCGATTGTGCTCGACTCTGTACCGATGCTAAACACTTACCATGGAGGGAGGGTTGTTCAACGACGAAATCTTTTGGAGAGACAGATATTGTTTTTTCAGGAAGAAAGGATATATCCTACGTCCCCGCTGTCATCCCGAGTGGCAAGCATCGTGGCATTTTGAAGTCGATCACATCCTTGGGTTCCATGAGGGCGGCATATTTAGTGGGTCAGCAGTCTTTCTCACCCTACTGAACTTGGTGCATCAGAAAGGGGGTTTATTGGACGCGATAGGGACCTGAGGCGACGACGGGAAGCCTGTGTTCATCAAAAAGATCGGCTCGAGGACATGTCCCAACGAGGTTGAGTGACTGAGCGCACAGGGATTGCGCCGCCCAGAATATCTTGATGAACAGCTCAAACCTCTACAAAACGACTGGCATCCAATGAACACTTGGTTGGCTCGCGACGGTGGGACAATTTCCCCGGGCTGGAAACGCTCTGAAGTGGAGATCAGATGCTACTATTTCACTGGTTTCGAATTATTGACGGCGTTTTCGCCAAAACAGTGCGAGCGTTTTGTCGCTGGAGAGCTAGGTCGGACAGTGGCTCCGGGACAGAAATGCGGAAAGCCCTACGGTCCCTTCCAGTTAGGTGTGTGTTATCTGGGACATGTTTATCGAGTGAAGATTGTCGATGTGCGTTGCTCTCTCTCGAGTCCGATTCGATTCTCTCATACTCCTGCAGGTGTCCAAGGGGCTGGGGATTCTTGGAGATGTGGCTCGATTGATGATAATATTGCCAGATTTGAAGGACCGGCCTAGTGCTCTCGAAACGCAGGTGCTCCGGAGTTCATGATCGTTACCCTCGTTGCCCGCTTCATGGACGAGGCTCCGGACCATGTAGGAAGAGGGTCGATCTAACGCATCGTGAATGGTGCGCTAGGCATGGTCGACACGGCCCGTGGCTCCAAGTAGTGGTCACATTCTGAAAGACCCACATGAATATCAATGGATTGTTGACAAAGACATCACTTGGCCACTACTCATGGCAGCATCTTGGAGAAGCACAAATTCGAGGAACGTATGTATGCGAGAACAGGGTTGACAGGGATAATTTGTAAGGTACATGCCACATAAATACAAGTACCTGGAAGTGGCACGACCCGGGAAGGTCCGCCTGAGAGTGTGCATACCAGCAACCACCATTGCTACCGACCTTCTAGGACTCGCAGCACCCCACCTCCAGGCTCAAGCAGTGTCAGAGGTACGAGGAGCTGATGCACATGTTTGTGGGTCAGCTGTTCGTACTTCGGACTTGGTGAAGCCAGGATTGAGGTGTCCCCATGTCTAGAACATCTGTACAGTTCGATGCTGTCATCTCATGCGGAACAGTTCTTCTCACTGGTTTGGGGGAAAACTGATTGTGCATAAGGTGGTTCACATCCTGAAAGAATGGGGGGACAGGAACGGGAGCGAGGAATTTGACCACGATATGGCACGCTGTGTTGGTGGTAGTGCGCAAAATGGCAGGGGAGAGCAGGGGAGGCGGGAGAGGCAGGAGAGGCGGGGGAGACCGGAGTACCCTCCATGAGCCTACGCCGTCCTTCCTCGCTAGATGTCTACAATGGTGTCTCGAGATCAGAATACAGTATTAAGAACCGGGACAGACAAACCATCACTTGAGCTCTAATTCGTTTGAGGGACTGGCACGTACCCCCTATGTATGTTGAAGTTCCCCTAAATAATTCAAGATAATCCTGACAAAGTGTGGTTGCGTTATACGCTCTGGTTTGCAACTGGCATGTGATCGTTCTCAGCCTGTGTGAAATATTATGAACGTGGTGGCACGCGAGAGCATGCAGCACGGACTTACATTGACAAGTGCTGTTCGGTTTGTTCAACAAAGGCAGGTTCGATTAACAGTCCATCCTCGAGAGCCTTCTTAAAAAACGTGTCTGTACTGTCCATCAAGGATTCCAATTCTTTAATTCGGTTGCTCGGGAGGTGGGACCGACAGATGCTGAGAAGGAATGCGAGGAGCGTTATGACAGCAACAATGAAACCAAAGACGGTGGAAAAGATAGAGAAGGCGCTGAAGTTCATCCTGATCGGAGTAGAAAACTATAAGTCTGCGATAGACTGAGCAGCGTCGTCACCTCTCGTGCTTTTATAAGGTGTCCAGCGTCCTGTGTAAAAACACGTCGTGACCTCGAGGCCTGTTGCAAACAACAACCCAGCCTCATGTGTCATTGGGACACTAGTTCAACGTTGTGCGCCGCCAGCATACTGTCGCGTGGGTCTGGGCACGGGGCTGGACGTGGCATAACAGCAGATACCAGCGTTAAAGTGTTTGGATGTGAGCACGGCAAGGGACTAAGTGGGATGTGCACCAAAGGTTGCTTGGTATTGGTGTGGCTGTGTCCGAGCCGTGCGAGCTTCATACATCCATGGCGGCACACCGAGGTCGCGCCCCAGACCGATTGGAGGATCGAGAAGTATTTTGGCGGGACAGGTATTATTTCTTCAAAGGAAAGGGGTACATTCTTCGCCCCCGTTATCATCCAAATTGGCAGCCGTCCTGGAAGTACATCGCGGATCCCCTTTATCCTCAATTTGAGGACAGCATAGTTCAGTGGGTCAGTTGCGCGTTCCATACCTAGTTGGTTACGTGCTCATATCAAGGCGTGTCAGAAAGGAGCGCTTCTTGATGCTACAGAAGGACAGGATGGAAAGGGGGTATTCATTAAACGGATTGACTGCAGGACTCACCTCCATGAATTCAAGATCGCATCCCGTCTGGGATCCCCAGCGCGTCTCAAGGATGAACGAAATCATTGTGTCCCGATTCTCGCAATCTTCTCCGACGACCGGGACCCATGGTATCGTTACATCGTCATGCCTGTTCTTCGCCCATTCGATGAACCGAACTTCACCTCATTCGGGGAAATCTTTGATTTCGTGAACCAGACTCTGGAGGTTAGCAGTTTATAAAAAATGACATCCACGTAATTTCTGATATCCATGTCTAGGGCCTTTCGTATATCCACGAACAAAATGTGGCACATCGGTGTGTGTATCTCTCATTTCCAATGGGGTGTCCTGATCCTAAGTTTGTAGTGATTGTGCTGCCGAAAATATTATGATGGACGCGTCAGATCTCTACAAAGATGGTTGGCATCCGATGAATACCTGGCTAGCTCGGAATGGCAAAGATCAACTCTCTCCTAGCCGCAGGCGTTCCGAGGTCGAGATTAGATATTACTTTATCGATTTCGGTCTGTCAACACAATTCGCTCCTGGGAAAGGGGAGCGTCTCGTCACGGGGGAGCTCGGTCGAATAAAAGCACCCGAGCAGACTTCGGAGGTACCCTACGACCCGTTCAAGTTGGACATATATTATCTTGGGCAAGTTTATAAAACTAGGATCGTGGACGTACGTTTCCCGTTCTTTTTGATCCCCCTCCCTCGGTTTACATCGCTCCTGCAGGAGTTCAAGGGTATGGACATCTTGGGAGATCTAGCGCTCCTGATGACAAAGGAAAACCCAAAGGACCGTCCTGATGTGAAGGAAGCATTGGAGATTTGGGACAGCTTATTAAAACTTCCTTCAATACCGCCTCGGTGGACGAGACTCCGACCTACACGCGAGGAAGGATCAATCGAACGCATGGTGAACGATGCTCTAGATGTGGTTGGCATGGTCCGGGGGTCCATTGGACTATAATCTGAAATGACTTGTCTCGCGCATACAAGCACTACCGCTGACACCCCAGATAGGTGAGTCCCATTTTGGGTTTGCTGGGTTCATTTGACAGAATGCTCTCGAAGAAAAGACGACATCAACAGAATGTAAAACATTTTTATTCGTGTCAGCCATAACGCCAGGCATCAACGTTTCAGCATTGTCCTGCATCCTATAGTGCCCTATGGTGCACCCCACATTCATGCTTTACGCTTACTGATGTATTGCTTACTTTACGGTGCTATCGTCATGGCTTCCGCGAGTCCCTCTGCTCCTCATTTCCTCTCTATCAGTCGTAAGCATACAGTTCACGGCGCGCCTCACCCCAACCCAAGTCAGACTGGTGACCAGTTCGAAGTCGATGAATGTTAATATTCGTAAGAGTCGCGCCTGTCTTGTATAAAACTGCCGGAGGACAGATCAGCCTAGCACATTGACGACGACCTAATTGCAACGATAGCTTCTTGTGTGTTGCTCATAAGGTCTGTTCCTTGTTTGCCTCCAAACGTTCGGTCCCTGGCCAGTCACGAAAGAAACCAGGACCGGCCGCCGTCCTGGAAGGGATATGGCCCCCCCAGCTCTTTCGAATTCCAGTTCCGGACAATGTCCTTGCTCCGCCGCATCACCTCGTCATACCGCTCGTTCGTCACCCACCCGTCGCCTTCGAGCTGCAGACCCTCGACCACCTTCTCAACGCGCGCCTCATATGCCATCAACTTCGGATAAGCCTTCCGGTGCGCCGCGACCTCGTCCGCGTCCCACGTGACCGGAAACGGCGTGCCAGGTGAAATAGCCCCCTCCCATACATCCTGAAGTTCCAACAGTGCCTGCCGCAACCGATACATCCCTTCGTACCACGTCCGCGACGCACTCAAGATCGACGGCACGAGCTGCTCGATGTAGGGGAACTTCTGCGATGCGACATAGGCGGGATTGCGTTGGGTCACGCGCGTCTCGTAGTACTTGTGGACGATCGCACGTCGTTCTTGGCCCCGTATGTACTCCTTCTCCTCGTCCGAGTAAGTCTCAAAGTCGACGGGCAGCGTCGGCGCGGCCATGCCGGGTGGGATGGTGATCCGGTCGTCCCCTTCGTAGCGCACACACGCCGCAAAGGAGGCTTGAATAAAGAGTGGTCGGACGCACATGCCTTGCCAGTCGATCAACCCTAGGATGTCAGGCGTGCCTTGGGGCGGGACGAATATGTTGGATGCGTGGAGGTCGTTGTGCCAGAGCACAGGCACACAAAGTACGTCCGGGGGAAGTATAGTTGGCACGACGGCAAGAAACTGGTCCAGAAGATGGGCATGGGCAGCAGGTACATTTTCGCTTTCAGAGCGGCGGAATGGGTGGCGGGGCCTGTAAGGAACGGCGAACTCGGACAGCCATTGCTTTTCAATATTCACGATGGCCTTGATGTAGGACAGTGCGTCTGGCCCTGGAATAAGATTTAGACATGCCAAGCATGCGTGAAAGTGGAAACGAACAAGGGCCACGATCGGCATCGAGCTCACTTCTCTTTCCACGCCAGATGTCCCAGTCGACGTAGGGACCTATGCGAAACCGATCAGCACCACCAATGCCTTCCACGCCTTTCGCGTACAGCGGACGCTGTTGCAACTGGGGAGAGACGTCCTTCTTGTAGTACAAACTCCCTATCTGAGAGAAACGGTACTGGGCAAACTTGCACTCCACGTCGACGAGTTGATCCACAAAATGGGTCGCCTCACGCCTGAACGTGTCCATGCGCTTGTGTAGTTCCACGCCCTGCACATGCTCCATTAAAATGAACTCGGTCCCCACCTCGGACGTGTCCGCGTCCGCGCTATACTTGAGGACTTGTGGCACGGGTAAATTGAGGATGGTTCTCGCATAATCCATGGTTGCGACTTCGCTGGCAGTGCACAACCGACGCGGCGCCACGAGTGGACACGGAATCTTGGCCACCAATTTAACGTCGTTGTCCAAGGTCAGCAAGAATATCTTGTTAAAAGAGCCTGTTTTCAAAAAGGTCAGGATGGGCCCACCCGAAACGGTGTCACTATCCGAGCGTCACCTTCTGCGATCTTTTCCATCTGGAGACAGCGACTTGCGCCGGCAGCTGTTGTAGCGACCCGTTTGAGGGCGTCCGCATCGAAAGATGCATACCTGATGCGCATTTCTGCAAAGCATTAAGAGATTTGAAGTATATCGAGGAGAGATGGTTGCTCACGTTCGCGTTCGTTGTAAACCCATCTTCCGGAGGTGTAACAAAAAAGTTGGTTGCGTTCTGCCGGGATTTCGCAAGGCCTCAAGCCGTGAACGTCCCGATGTTTAAAGCGGAACCTCTTCAAAGCAGCCGCGATACGAGCGCGAAGTGGGCGGAAACGACGAAGAATTTTGGGCATCCGCATGAGTTTTTTGCGTGCGTTATGAACTGGAAAGCATGCCTTTTAGTTCGAGAACAAGACGGGGACTTTGGGCGACGCTAAGTAGGGCTGCGCCGAAGGCGAATGCTTCGATTGCCTCGAGCAATTTGAATCCCCGAGAAGTGGCGACGGTCACGCCGATCGGCCCGACAATGAGATTCCGCACTCCGACCGCACCGCGCCGCTCAAGCCGAATCTTTGCACATTGCAATCATTGACCAACTCCGATTCAGTATAGTACATGATGATACAGACATCTTATCTATGTTTGGATAAGTTGGGCAGACTGCGGGCCCTTTTCAGACCCTTGGACTGGTTGCTGATGCGGTTTACGTGGATCAGTGACAGGAGAACGAGAAATGGGCACGGTTCTGACCTCTCCAAGCTGTCTCCGAGCATCTTCATAAAATCCTCTGCATTAGGGGGATCATCCACAGAGACCCTAACCGTTGCGAGTTGTTGGTGAGAGTTCTGCTGGGCTAACTTTGCTATGTTAGAATTCTTGGCCTGTCTATTGGGTTGGAGGACAAAGATCCGGTATCGGCGTCCGTCCGTGTGGACGAACAAGGGCCCAAAATCGAGACGGGTACTGATTTTATGATCCTTTGACTGGTTTGGCCACGCGCGAATGCCGTTCCTGCTTGTCGCAAGGTTATCGAGGATCTTGTCCCAACCTTTTTCCTGTATAGAGGTGTCACGACCCACGGCACATAATGGGGCAACGACATGACCATGCCTCACGAAACAGATTCTTCCACTTTTTGAAATACGTTTTCAGTCCGCCCATAGTCGCCACAGAATCTACGTTCGAGTCTCAAAAGAAATAACGGGCGAAACGAGGTAAACACATACAGATGTCTCTACAAACGATCTTGTCGCGCACAGAGGATAGGGCAACGAGGGCGTGAGGCGCAAGTAGCAGCCATCTTAGGGCAAGTGTTCTTTTGATGGCCAAGGGGTCTCGAATCCGGTGAGCAGAGCGATAACGAGATTAACCCCAGCCACAGCAACAAATGGAAACACGTGGCCATACCTCACTTAATGTCTTCCTCTACTTCGTGTAGTACTGTACATTCAGATATAGCAGGCGGGTGAGAGAAAAGCACACACAAACGTCCGCACCAACGATCTTGCTGTGGACGGACAAGAACACCGAGACGCTGGCAGTCATGTTGGAGAAACGCCTCTCAGCCAAAACCAGACACATGACTACTCATAGGGACAGAATGCTGTGTGCCGGAGCCCACGGTTGCTACAAGGCTTATCAGAGGACCGAGATACGCTCAATTTCCGCACTGGCGCGGCGTGGCACAGGTTTCTTGGTCATTTCGAGGATCTGCGGTTGATGTTTGTGAGCATCGAATCTTGCCTAGCGTATATAATGAAACGTCGAAATCTACTTGCATATCTGTCAACGAGCGGACGAGGCGAAACAAGCATCAAAGGTGGCAAGTATCGACAGCGTCGCGTGTTACGCGATCACATGACAGTCATGTGACCTCCATGTAGGCTCACGCGCCGTTGAGTCAAAAACTTTGTCGCCGGGCTCGTCTGTGCGCCAACCCTTTCCCCAAGTCACATCATGGTCTCAAAACGCCCCCCCACCGAATCTCCCAGCCCGCTGTCGTACACACCCACGCGCAGCCCAAAGAGGCGCCGACTGACAGGTTCACTGCCGCCCTCGTCGCCCATCCCGTCGTCGTCCTCTGCGTACGCCACGCCGCGCACACCAGCAACATACGCCTGGAGAGTGCCCGCAGACTCGCCCACCAACCCTTTTGGTCGCATCCGTCGCCTGACGCAGGGCACGACCCTCCCTCGCCCGACTTCCTTCTCGAAGCACCTTCCCCTCCGGTTCCAGTTTGTCCATCCCCGCGCCGACGGCCGCAACGTCGACCGAGACGGCATATATCGCATCGTCCAGGTCCCGCTAAACTACACCCTCATCCATGTTCGCAAGCTCATTCAATACATGTTCGATCCCGCGACGGATGAGGAAATCGTTGAGCCGTATAGCTTGCGGCGGACGTCTCGCCGCGCGTCGACGGTTTCATCCCCTCCCAGCAAGGGAAAGCAGGTCGAACTTGGAGAACCGACCGGTCATCTCTTTGAGGTGCAGCGCAAGATCAAGATGGGCCCCCCGGGTCACATCAGGGAGGCCCAGACGTGGGTCAAGGCGTCTACCGTGCTCGACCCGTATCACTATCCTGGAAACGGCTCGGAGGACAGTCTCTGGCTCAACGACGATGGCATAGGTGACGACTGGAATTGGGAACCCGAGGAAGACTTTACCCTCTCCAAGGTTTGGCCAAAGGGGGGTGACCTTGCGAGGGGCATCACATATGTGAGCGATCCTGCTCTTTGGTTGTAGATCAGGATGATCGACGCACGATAGCACCATGATGCAGAAGTACGGATAGACATCACGGTGAACACGAAGAAGATCCAGGGACGCAAGGGTATAGGCAACATGCCGTTTATATTCATCTCCAACGGTTCCCTTTCTCTCTCCGATCCTGATGGAACCCTTCGGACGGGATCTATCGAAACCCTGCGGTGGAATAGGACTGGAGCATTCGAGAAATATCTGAAAGCCGAAGAAGAAAAAGAGCGGGCGGCACGGGGCAATTTGGTGGAGGATGAAGAAGAAGATACCGAAGGGGACTTGGACCCCGACATGGTGGGTGCCCACGCACAGCCACCTGACCTATGCTGATTCCCGCTCAAGTCGTCTTCGACGCTACCGCTGTATGAACTCTCGTCGTCTCCATTCGTCAACTCTTCAAATCCTGTCACGCCATTTCCTACCGAACCGTGCACGCGTCGACGTATAGATTACGAACGAAAGCGGCTTATAAAATTGACAAAAGAGGGTATGAAGGAGGCTGGCTTGATGGATGAGGAAGCAGACGAATCTGCGAAAGACGAGCCCGTGAAAGGCGAGTCCGCGGAGGGTGATCCTAGCAAAAGACGACACCATATATTTGAAGACAAGCCATTCGATTGGGATCCGTTTGGAGACGAGGCCGAACTATGATCGACGAGGCGCCTGAAGTGGGATTCCCGTTCGACTTTGGGGAATGGTTCATTGGGTTCAGGGCTGGTAGATTACTTGGTAGTGTACATTCCGGATTTTTTTGGGACCGTGATGGTTTCAAGGGCCGTTATTTGATATGTAAACGACGTGCATGTAATGATTCAGACTCACTCGCAGTGCTGTGGCTCGCCTATGTGGGACTCGGCCGACCAAGATGCTCTGCGTTCATTGTTGCATTCGTGCTCTGTCGTCGTGGCACACTGACAGGAGGATGATGCGTGCATTTGCAGGGCGCTTTCCGGCCCGGCCTGGAGCTGTGCTATCCGCCCGGCCCGCGATGTGGCTGTCGATGCCACCTTCCTCTTTAGGGGCCCGAATGTCGCTGTGGTTCAAAATTTGCGGGCCGTCAGGAGACACCGGAAACGTCGACCAAGTCTGTCGTCGCACCCAAGCTGGCTTTCGCTCGTCCTCTCCACACGTCGGCGACGGCCACCACTCGACCACCTCTCGGAACACCGTTGACGTACCGTCCCAACCTTGATGTCGTCCGTCGCAGGGTCCAAGCCCGACGCTGGTTCCACAGTGTCTGAACCGTCTCGAGATACACCCGGTCAACTTCCAGAAGACGTTTACAATGCAACATTGCCACGTTGGAGAGCTGCAATCCGTACCTGTCTCGTCAGGGCGGTCACGCGCGAGAGTCCCGCCATAGCACGCATACAGGCAGGGGACCTTGCATCATGCCATACCGCCCGGCTGACTTCATTCTTTTGTACATCAACAGGCGTTCCTACGCAATCCTTGGCTGGACAGCTATTTTCTCAACTCCTCTACGCTTGGCACCCACACATTTTTCATGATTGCACTCCCCGTTCTGTTCTTCTTCGGGTATCCAGGCGTCGGGAGAGGGTAGGTTTGGTACTTTGCTAGACAGTGTCATGCACTCAATCGACCTGCATCAGCCTTGCGATTGTTTTGGCATCTGGTGTTTACTTTTCTTCGTTTATCAAGGACCTTGTTTGTTCGCCTCGCCCATTTGCACCACCCGTAAACCGTCTAAGTACGTCGTCTCCTTGTTGTTCGCCGTTAGTTTTGAGTCAACTTGTTGTAAAGTTATCGGCTCGCATCACCTCGAATACGGTTTCCCGTCGACTCACTCGACCAACAGTATCTCCATGGCGCTCTTCATCTTTGGTCTAGTACACATCGCCTACTCTGAGCATTCGGCCATATCCAGTTGGACTTACTGGGTTTTGTGCGGGATTTTGGTACTATACGCCATCTCGATCGTGTTTGGTAGGATCTACACTGGCATGCACTCCTTCACGGACTGTGCTGTCGGCGCAGTCCTCGGAGCCGCCATATGGGTGGTTTATGTGAGTACTAGCCATACGATTGATCGTTGGCTGGATAGCAGATCCTGGGTTGGTAAGGCGTATTGTTATTCTCGCGCATTAGCTCCTTGACGAACGTCATTTACACATCAATGCGCGTCTAGTTCCCTCCGTGCTGGTGCCGTCGTGCCTCCTACTGGTGCACTATCATCCCCAGCCAGTGGATGATTGTCCATGTTTCGAAGACGCAATTGCATTTGTGTCTGTTATCCTGGGCTTGTGTTTGGCGCAATGGCACATCGTGTATGCTGGTCTGGACCACACACTCTTGAACACGGTGATGCCTGGTGGTCGGGGGGATGTCTGGACGTGGGACGAATGGATGTGGTGGTGGAGCTTGGCGAGCACCAAAGTTGGTTTTGGTGTGTTTCCCGCACTGTGCACACTTGTTCATTCTGATGTATCTTTCACCCCGGAAGGCATTGTGACCATCTTCGTTTGGCGACTTCTCGCGAAATCATTCTTGCACGCTGTTCTTCCGCCCATCTTTCGCGCGCTGGCATCCCACTTCGATCTTCCTCACCGACGTTTCTACACGCCCGCGACGGATTACGGTCGGCTGCCCCTGGAGAATGGCTTGCGTCCCATTCCGAGTGTCATCGATCTTTCGGGCACGCTGGAAGTGAGCGGCGTGGATTCGAGGCACGCGACCAAACGACGATGGTTGAACTCGCATGGGCTCGTGCCATCGAAGGCGCATAACGAGACGGGACTGCAAGGCGCCACTTTGGAGAGCGGGAAGTCGGTGTCGGAGGCGGACAGGGTGGAGGTCATGGCTACGAAGGAGGTGAAGCATTACGACGCCGACGGTGCGTTTCTTTTTTTTTGAGCTCGAGTTCTTGGGGTTGACGGTGGTGACCGCCATCGTGGACGCTAGTCCTCACCAAGGTCGTCGTATATGCCGGGATAGCGATCATCAGCGCCGAGGGAATGCCGCTGTTCTTCTCTCTGGTCGGATGGGGTGTGAAGGCGTGGTAAAAAGGGGACAGCTATGGAAACTCATTTCCTTTCTTTTTTTTCTTTGCATAGAATTTATTCGAATGTACGGCTTTGAACGACATGTTTGGGTAATCCGGCGGTGTCTGAGCATCCCTAGTTAATACGCTGTATTAAGTGGATTATTGGAATATCGGATGTTGTCAGGACGATATGGGAGAGCTTGCGGTGCACGCGTCGTGATCACTGATATGCTTGTCCGGCTTGGTCGCGGTTCGTGCCCCAACCAGCCCGACCCGCAGCGTCGGGCGCCTACTGTTTGCGGAGTACATATACTATTCCCGGCCCATCTTTGCATCCGTCTGGATCTGCCTGATTGCATACTAGGTTCCTCCGATCGTCACTAGGGCGGATCAATGTTGATTTCGGCGGTCGATTTGGGCTGGATTTCGATGCCGAAAGTTTCGGGTTGGATTTCATTTGCGTGCTCCAAATCGATGTCCACGAATTTTGCAGTGTGATTTCGGCCGTGGTCTGCACTAACTGTTGGAGTTTGAAATCACAGCAGGAACGCACGACGGCGTGGCACGGGCAATTCTCATTCGACATACAACTCGACACACCTCGTTATCAGGTCTGCCATGCCTTCCGAGATCAGCTGGAAAAGGTCCCAAGGCAAAACCCATCTCCAAATTGACTGGAGACATCCATCCACCTGTGCTAAACTGTGTGACTAAATAGAAAGGGAGGGACGCGTGTAGAGAGAGAAAGAGAAAGAAATGTGATGCACGGATGAAAGGGATAAAGACGCTTCGATGTTGTTGGTGACGCTTTGACGGGGTGGCCGCGCGTGGACGCCGTCACGCGGTCTTTGCATGATGCATGATCGATGATCCAGGGAGAACGACGAAGGAGTCGAGAAGGTCTTCAAATTCGCGATTGCGCGTCGGTTTTGCACATCGTGGCCTCCCTTTCATGTTGCAGCACTGGGGTACCTGGTCAGTGCCAATCTAGTCAAGTAGCAGTAAGTGGCCGCCGCTTCCCTGAAAGGCAGCGGTCGAGGAAAGGCCGATCCCACCGTGCGGATTTCGACCGCATGCAGGGTCTGCGCTATTTATAACCCCATATGGAGGCGCGAGATTGGTTCGTTGGATGTTTCAGCATCGCCAACATGACCCATGAGCGCTGCGCCAAGACCGCGATTCATATCGCCGGGAGCTGGTATGGCAGCTGCGGACCAATTGTCCGTGGAATGACAAAACGCGGCGTGTGCTCGAGATAATTTCTTTCTCTTCTTTTCGACAGGTTCCAGGACGTGCGTGGTCGCGTGCGCCTCATCGAGTCGTGAACCTGATCGCTACTTCAAGGTTCGTTGGGATGTCCTTGACAGAGACTCGCACCGGAGGTAGACGAGGCTAAGCCACGTTGTCGTCGCGGCGCTGGTCATCAGCGAGTGATCGGCATCTGTTTCATCTTGACAGTACGGAGCAAGCGGAGTATGAAAATGACTGCTCGCCGAATAGTATGCCGTGCCGACGTCTTGTTATCAGTCAGTCACCTGCCACTGTCACTTCGGCACAAGTTCAGAGCAAGCGATAGGCTCGAGGGAGGGGGGTTCACTTGACCATTTATTTTCCGCTAGGAATCGTTTTCACCTCTTGGATGGTCATGGAAGGCTCAGACCTTGTGATATATTCTTTGAGGCTCTGGCAAGACCACCAAGGTCAACGCCGCCTCAGCTTTTGGTTGCGCGCACAGGTTGTCTAGCCGTGCGAATCCGTCATTCCATCACCGCATGGATATCCCCCTTAGTCATCGTCGATGCCGACGCAAGGCACGCAAAGCCCGTTAGCGGACTGGGTGACCACCACAAGATCTCAGCCCATTCTTTAAATGCAGAGCGCTATTCTCTGGTCCGGGCGTGAGGTCACCCACAATGCATACACCGACTTTTGTCGGTGTGCTCACTTGGCTTGCGTCATGGTTTTCTTCCTCTTGGTTTTGTGGCTTCAGCGCCCCGATGACCGTGCTCACGGACGTGACAACGCCGTTTGTAGATCTTGGTTATTCACGGTACCAAGGACGTTTCGATGAGCAGAGGAATATGACTCAATTCTTGGGCATTCGCTATGCTGCTCCACCTGTCGGTGAGTACCATATGGATTTTCCGGTTGTCCACGGTTCTATGGTCACACTCATTCGTCTACACGACTCTCCATCCAGGAAGCTTGAGATTTCAGGCGCCGCAGCTACCGGTCTTCGAGTCTGGCGTGCAGGCTGCGACCCAAGACCCGAGCATGTGCTACCAAACCAGCTTCAGCATCAACGTGATTCCGTCCGTCTCGCGATATGGGTATGACACTCCACAGAATACGACGCTGGCTGCTTCTGAAGATTGCTTGTTCCTCAAGTGAGTACGACACAGTCGCGGATAAAACGCGATCATAGATCTTGCATTGCAGCGTGTTTGCTCCTGGGACGATGCCCTCAGAACCAGTCACCACGGATGGGCTTCCCGTGGTGGTATGGATCTATGGTGGAGCGTATGCATCCGATCCGCGCGTCGTTGAGTATGTGTCTGATATTTGACTATAGCTACGAGAATGGATACGCGGGCATGTACAATGGTGCCGCTCTCGTTGCTAATTCGCTCCACACCGCAATCGTTGTCGTCATTCAATATCGCGTAGGTGCATTCGGTATGCATCCTGCTTAGGTTTCATCATGTTGTTTGTGGTTCTGAACCATGCAATAGGTTTCCTCGCGGGAGACGAGGTCCAAGCGCAGGGCGCCCTGAACGCCGGCCTTCGTAGGCAAATTTTGCAGCTTTCTGAGATCGCTTTGATAATGCCCTACATCACTAGTCGACCAGGCTTTTGCACTGCGATGGGTCCAAGCTCACGTACGGCTCTCCTTTATGTTCATCCTTTCCCGCGCCGACCAGTCAATCTAATGTCAGATTGGATTGTTTGGTGGCGACAAGACCAAAGTCACGATCTGGGGCGAATCCGCAGGAGCTGGTTCCGTCTTGCAGCACATTGTCGCCAACGGGGGTAACACCCAACCCCCACTTTTCAAGGCTGCGATCACCAGTTCAACTTATTTTCCTTCTCAATACTACTACAATGATCTGGTGCCTCAAGTAGGTCTTTTTGTTTGATAGAGGACCTGCGAACTGACAGAAATTAGTCGTCGTACAACGAAATTGTTGACCTGACTGGGTAAGATATCAATCGCCTAATCTACGGCTTTACTGTGTAGTGACGGTGTCTTTGTAGATGTGCATTGAGTGCCGACACGTTCGTGTGTTTACAGTCTGTGGAACCAGAAATTCTTGAGGCCGCAAGCAATAAGCTCGGTCGCTCCGCTTTCTATGGCACAACTGCCTTCGCTCCCGTCGTCGATGGCGCGTTCATCGTTGAGCGTCCAACTGCCACTCTTGCCAAGGGTCAGGTGAACGGGGTACGTGGTAACCCTCGTCCTTGTTACGTGTTTCATCATATGGCGTTCCAAAGCAATCCTTGCTTGCCGTCAGAACCTGGAACGAGGGTATAACCTTCGTGGATGTGAACATGACATTGTCAATCACAGAATTTGTATCTCAACTTTTCCCTGGTATGACGCCTCAGGAGGTCCAGGAAGCTGCGGTCGTCTATCGGAACCATGGGAGTGTGTTTGAGCGGGCCGTTATGGTGATGACGGAATGTGGGTCATATAATTTCCTGTTTCAGAGAAACGTATGCGACTCCACGTCCGTTTCTCACAGCCATCTTCGTATGTCCAACCTACAACCTACTCCAGGCGTTCCCTGGCCATTCGTGGAAGGTCCGTCCTTCAAGCATTGTTAAACATCGCCCTGTACTTGACGTCGCTGCATTAGGGAGTCTTTGCCATCCCACCCGCGTATCACGCTCTAGACCTTCTTTACTACTTCTACAGGTTCGCCCACCGTCCACTGCCCCCTCGACGCATCCCCTCAACTGACTGCCCCAATCTTAACCTGATGACAGCCTAGAGGATCCCCCCTCATACAACGACGCGACGTTTGTTGCCGCGTTCTCCCAATCATTCATGTCTCTCGCCAAATACTACGACGTCAACGCCAAGTTCGATCTGAGCAACATTACACCTCCTTGGGACGAATACTCTGCAGGGAACACGGAGATGCTGTTTAATCGTACAGAAGATGGCGTACCAGTCGTCAAAGCCGTCCACACTGATCCAGGACAGCTTTCCCGGTGCGCGTACGTCCCGTGTTCTCGTGGAACGATGATGATACCGCTGCACTCACACGCTATGTCTGTATCTTTTTTTAGCTTTTGGTTGTCCGTGGCGTCTTCGACGGCGCAGTGACCAGATGCACAAGAACCCCTGCGTATCAATGTGTTGTACGTGTATGAGGTATGTCGGGATGCAAGACAGACAGGACAGGATCTCTGTCTTCGCAAACGCGACTCTGGAGCACCCTGGATTTCTTTTTTTTTAAAAAAAAACTATGCAATGTTGCTCACGATGACCAAAATAAACATTCCAAAAATTTCATAGTGATATTTCCCCCTATGCTCAGTTTGCGCATTGGAGAACAATCCTATGCGCATGTACCTGTCGGATGTCTGAGGACTGTAGCAGTACCCTCTCCCCTTGTCCGCACACAAGTACATACTGGAGTAGCGCCAATGGACTCGAGGTGAATCAATATGCTCTTTCTCCCCATTCCTTTCTTTCTGACAATATATTTCTTGTCTCGGTAATGTTATGAATGGAAGCAATCCCCCCGCAATCATGGTGTAGAGGGGTAACGCCGCAAACTTGCCCCAGTCAGACATTGAAAGAAAACAGTAAACCCTGATCACGGTTGCTTCATGGGGATCGATGTCGGTAGTGCGCTCCCGTCATGATGGCCAGGGCCGCCAGCAAAGACAATGGCAGAGCCCAACGTCTTGTCGCTGTCGTCGGCCTGCGAGACCCCCATGCTCGACACGGTCGTTTGCGTGAGCCCAGTTCCTGTGAGCCTGGTCTCCCCGGACAACCACGAGGGTCCGACAAAATCAAGGTCGACCGTGGTGAGACCGTCGGACAACGGGGTGGCGTGTTTGTCTGAAAGACCAGCGGCGAGGTCTCGTCCGTTTCGAATCACGCGGTAGACGAACGTGACGATGACGAGGAGATTGCAGACGATAACCGAGATGGCACCCTGTTTGTTTGCTTGTTTCAGTTGTTTCACGTAACGCGTTGTCGAAACGAGTCGACAAAAAGGGAAAAAAAAAAACGATAAAAATGAGAGGGTGGGGAGACGCGCGTACCTCGAATGCTGCTGTGAGCCTTCCGATGAAGGTGACCTCGGGGATCCCGTACGCCGTATGCACTACGCTGACAACGCTAACCAAGATACTCGTCGAGAAAATCGAAAGCACCATGATGCGCTGGTCCGACGGTAACTTGACACGCCACAGGAATCGAAGTGAGACAAGCACGAGGACGACGTCCGACAGCACGTCCGCTAAATGTGTCAAAATGAACGGGGGATAACGGGGGATAACGGACATACGTACTACAGACCTCTGATAGTGTCACCCAGTCTGGAAGCGGGCACTGAATGACAGGGGCATCGTACCACGACTTGTCCATCGAACACACGGCCATCTTGCATGCGAGCATGTAAACCCACATGCAGAAAAATAACCCACCAGAACCAAGGGCGGTCATACTGACAGATCGAGCGGGTGGAACGATGCGAACCACCGAGGAAACGATGGATATACGCGCAAGCCATATTGTGGACGTGTAGAAGATGAGGACTAGCCATACGGATATAACATGAACGCTGCGAGGCTCGGCTAGGGTAGCTGGAAGCGGGGAAAAAAAGATGAAATTAAATGGGTTAGATTAATGAATGTGAACGGCTCACGCAAGGCCTCAATGTTTCTGTATGGGTAATCAAGTGGTGCGCTGATCATCCACATAACCACCATACAGACGGCATCACAGGGAAGTGTGAGAGCTGCCCAGAGATCATCCCACCACAATCTCCGAGTATGGTGTCGAAACCAGAGTCGAAACGAGGTGGAAAACAAAGCCAACGCATGAAGAACCGTTGCTACGACTGTGAAGTCCCCCGGGTTAGTGAGTCAACCATATGGAGTGCAGTCAAACCGACGTACTGAGGAGAGCAGACACTGTCTCAGGTGACGGAAGCACACCTGTTGGCATTTCTAACCTCGGAAAACGCTCGACGTCTTTTTGAAAAAGTTGCTGGAATGACGGCCTGGTTGGCCTGGAAGATGATTTTCGTGAGGAAGATGGTGCCTACCAAGGTTTGGGCGAATTGCTCATATGATAGAAGCAACCTGGGCCAGAGACATTTTGTTTCATGGTGTATCGAGCGCATATACCCCGTCGGACTGCGACGTTGTCGAACTTCGGTAAAGATGGAACCTTTTCCTGTCATTGAAATGCAGTTTCAGAGAGCTGACGGCCCAAGTCTAGTAAACTCTGAAGGCCCCCAAGATGCTACGCACTTTCGGTGGCTGTATCGCCACGCACCATGTGGAAATTTGGATGTTTTGGATCACCCAACGGATGCCGGCCATCGCGAAACTTGAAAAAAGTAGTAAACATTCAAATTCCTAGGTGAATGTACCACTCCTGCCAGTAAGCACCGAGGAGAACACTCGAAGATATGCCACACTCGTGGCATTGAATTTAGGGGAAGGCACCAAGGAAAACAGCTGGTCGACGGGGACTCGACGCCACGGCTTGAAACGAGCCAAGACATGGTTACCAGCTGAGGACGACAGATGCCAAGTTGTCGGCACAAGCGCGTGGCCGTCCTGGACCACGTTGCAATAGACTCACCCCGTGGAAGCTGCAGAGCCTACAAGCAGACCACGTCGACTGAAAAACGTCGACTCGGAGTGTAGAGAATGGTCAGAAGAGAGGATTCGTAAAGGTGACGATTCACTGACGAAGACACTACTATTGCGAGTCAGCACTGCCAGACTCGGACAAGCACAGAAATCAGTGCTGAATGGACCTGGGCTCAAGAAATCATTGGTAAAACGTCGTCACGCATCCATGCAGTTAGCGACAGGGTCTACCGATTTTCATGGCATGAGTGACAATGCCACTTTTATAAGCGACTTACTTACATAACTTCCTTCAGTGGGTGGCAGGGTCCGGCCCGGTCCACTGGTACCCGGTGTCTATACCCACTGTACCATCAAGATAGTGTCGCCTGTCCGTGCTAGCAGCGAAAACTGCTACAACCGCCCCGCGTGCTGCTGGAACCTCCTGCGGTAACGACCATTGTATTCGCTTCCAAACGTGTTTGCTGACCGCATTCATTGTGCGGTATAAGTTTTTTTCTGGGACCTGGATGTCCCACGGTCCCAATCAGAGTCATGATGTTGAATTACCACGAAAGTTACGCGAGCGCCAGACATGCCAAGGTAAAGCAGCGCTGAACCTTTTCATTGCGCTCACGACTTGGATTTCGGGATCCTGCAGACATGTTCACATACAGCGTCGTAGCGTTCGCTGCTACCTTCGTCTTCGTTGTCATCGTCAAGTTCTCCCAGCCTTCGAAAGTGAGTGGAGCAACAGGAAATCATGGTAGCTGAATTTTGGCGCTCATTCGCTTCCCACTAGCTCGACGCGATACCCACAGTTGGGTCGACCAGCTGGCTCGGCTCGTGGTGGGCTGGTTTCAGGTATCTCACCGATGCGATGGACATTATTCAAGTGGGGTACGAGAAGGTAAGTCACGTATCTTGCGCATTTGACCCATTCTCACTCAGAGTTTCAGTATCAAAGGGCGCCTTTCAAAATCGCGGCATTCCATCGCTGGGTGGTCATTTTTAGCAGCCGCGAGCATGTAGATGAGCTGTGTCGTGCTCCCGATGATGCGCTCTCACTATGGGAAGCCATCAATGATGCAAGTTTCTGCGTTCTTTAATGCTTTTAACATGTACTGAATTTCACAACAGGAGCTTCAGCTCGAGTACACAATGAGCTACGAAGTTTATCGCAATCCTTATCACATTCCAGTTTTGCGCTCGCGGTTGACTCGAAATATCGGACCGTCGTATCCGGGAATGATGGATGAGATTGTCACTGCTTTTGATGACATTCTCGATCTTAGGAGCAATGGTGAGCATCTTGATCTCATTCGTGATCGATATCCGTGAATCCTTGGACACCCAGAACGGAATGGTGTCCTGACATTGAGGGGGGTGCAACAAGTGATCTGCAGGTCAAGCAACAGACAGTTTGTAGGACTTCCCCTGTGTGAGCTTATCCATTATCCCTCCTTCGTTGCACCTTCAACTTTGGTTATTCTAGGCCGTAATCCCGATTGGATAGATTTGAACCTGAAGTTCATCCAACATGCAATTAAAGGAGGAGTAATTACAAAACCGTTCCCTAACTTTCTCAAACCGTGCGTCGCTTGCCGCCCGTGTCTACCTGTCCGAAAAACCGAGCTTTAACGTGGTCGCAGCCTAGTCATCCGGGGTTTCACGAAGATCGGCCAATGTAACGAACGTGCGAGGGAGCTCCTTGATCCAATAATCAAGGAACGACAGGGATATCTAAATCAGTATGGGAATCAGTGGACTGACAAACCTGTTGGTCAGTCTCGTTCGGGGACGATATTCGTACTTACTACCGTCTACTCATAGAATGACCTTCTTTCGTGGTTGATGGAGGAGGCAGAGGGACCAGAGTTGACTGTGGATGCACTGGCAGCTCGTATGTTGGCTTGCAATTTTGCGGCAGTTCACGTAAGTCAATGGACAATCTTTTCCTGCCTGATATTAATGCTATCGCGGGTATTAGACGACTTCCATGGTATGCACATGACTCCGTTGACCCTAGCCCACTCAACCAACATAATACCACAGGCTTTCACCAATGCTATCTTCCACCTCGCGGCATATCCCCAATACATCCAACCACTTCGGGAGGAAGTTGAAGCGGTCATTAAACAGGAAGGGTGGTCAAAGGCGGCATTGAGCAAGATGTCGAGGGTAGATAATTTTCTGAGGGAATCCGAGCGTACGGACAGCCCAAATGGAGGTATGTGTATCCGCATTCGTCTAACTTGTGAGCTACTTGATCACCAAATCCATCAGTGAATCTGATACGCATGGCATTGAAAGATTATACATTCGCGGATGGTACGTTTATACCAAAGGGGACGATGATCGCCGTAGCTTCCCGATCTATACACCACGATGAGACATTCTACCCGAATGCACATGAATTCCTGCCCTTCAAATTTGTTGACCAGCATGAAGAGAATGAAAAGGGTATGAAGCACCAATACGTGGCGACGGCACCGGAGTATTTGCCGTTCGGCCATGGTAAACACGCGTGGTACCGTCACACCTTTTGATTGTCAACAGTAACAGGAAATCACTGACAATTTCCTAGTCCTGGACGTTTCTATGCCTCCGCCGTGCTGAAGTCGATGTTGGCTCACGTTGTGGTGACGTATGACGTCAAGTTGCAGGACAATACGAAGCCACCGAGGCACCACATGGCGACCGCTTTGATGTTCGACCCGAACGCCGAGGTCGTTTTCAGAAAGAGAATTATCTAGATGATTTTTTTCCCGTACACGTTAACTCAATAATGAGCGCACAGGTGTAGATAATAAAGGGAGCCCTTGCTTTGATTGTCGTCTTGTGTTTGGTGGATTTCTTACATAATTCGTATATACACGAATCGACCAGTCGTTCAGACAAGTCAATCAACGTTACAACGCCCGACGCCCACAGCACTGGCGCTGCAGCCGGACCGCCTAGCAAGATCACAAGAAGATCACAAGAAATCCCAGTTGATACCGAGTGTACACACACAGTTGAAGTGGAGCTACAATGCTGACCAGCTGCCCTTGTATCGTCCCCTCATCTCGTGCTCATCGATTTGGGAGGCTTTAAAAAGTATGCATTTCTGGACCAAGTTGAATGGGAAAGCAAGGGAAGGCAAGGGGGCTACACATTAATTGTTGCCCTTATGATACATAGCCACACCGACATCATAATAAATTAGAGTTGGAGAATGACGAAGAACAACCTGCCCACAATGCACTATACAGCCCAAGACTACCCAAGGATCTAAACACAAATGAATCAAAAAAAGAGGTAGTAACCACTGACACCGTCATTGCTTCTCAGAGATCGGCGCGAGTCGTGAGCTCGCGTCTGGTAGGACTGACCCACCGGACGCAACGAAGGAGCCCATCGTCCCGCTGCTGCCGGTCGGACTGCGGAATACGACACTCGAGATACTCGTCTCGGCGGTCTCGCAGGAGAGTCCGACAAATTCGAGGTCGACAGTAGTGAGGCGATTCGAGGGCTCAGTGGCTTTCTTGGAGAGGCCAGCGGTGAGGTCCCGCCCGTTCCGAACCACGCGGTAGACGAACGTGACAATGACGAGCAGATTGCAGACGATAAGCGAGACTGCAGCCTACTCGTACGTTTCAGTTATTTATGCAGCGTGAGGTGAGTTGAATAAAAAGAAGAATCGATGGGAATGAGGTAAAGGTGTGCGTACCCCCACTTCCGACGTGAACCTCCCTATGAAAGTGACATGGGGGATCATGTATACCGTATGTAGCGCGCTGACGACGCTAACCAAAATGCTCGTCGAGAAAACCGAGAGTACCATGATGCGTTGGTTCGACGGCAACTTGACACGCCATAGCAACCTCAGGGGTATTAACACGAGCACTACGTCCGACAGCACATCCGCTAAGCATGCCAATATCAGCACGAAATAAGCAAGTGATAACACAGCATGCGGGAGAATAAAACGCACTGCAGACTTCTGATAGCATTACCCATTCTGGAAGCGGGCACTGGATGAGAGTGGCATCATACCACGACTTGTCCACCGCACACACGATCGACTTGCACACAAGCATATAGGCCCACATACAGAAGAACAGCCCACCAGAACCAAAGGCCGCCACGTAGACGGGTCGAGACGGTGGAACGATGCGGACCACCGAAGACACGATGGATATACGTGCAAACCAGATTACGCACGTATAAGAAAGAGTGCTCAACCAGATGGCTATTATGTGGGCGCTACGCGACCGAGTCGGAGCTGAGCGCAGAAATGAAGGACTGTCATTGGACAGGTTGGGTGAGTATGAAGGAGGTTGCTCACGAGAATCCACAAAGTTTAGTGGGTCATCCGGTGGTGTCCACAAGGCTGCCAGGCACACAGCATCCCAGAGAAGTGTAAAAGCTGCCCAAAAGTCATCCCACCAGAACCGCCCTATATGATATCGAAACCAGAGTCGAAACGAGGTGAAGATCAGACCCCACACATGCAGGACGGTGGCGATGGCTGTAAAAGTGTGCTGCGTTACGAATCCGAGCCGTGGAATGCAACGAAACTGACCTACCAAGGAGGATGGACGCCGTCCTTGGTGACGGGAATTCAATCTCAAGCATGTAGTACTAGGTCCCGGCTCAGACGACGCTAAGTTTCTTTATGGGACCCGGGAATTCGGATGGTTGGCCTGGAAGATGGGATCTGTGGAGGAATAGCAGCCTCGAGCGGGTGTCTAAAAGGACCCACGACCCTGAGACATTTCGTTTCATGGTGGTAGAACGTGCACATTACAGCGATCTGTCGGACTGCGGTTGCATCGGACTTCGGGTAGCGCTGGAAGCTTTTCTCCACCTGGAATACAATTCTGCCGTGCTAGTAGTACCAAATCCGGTGCGATGGCTGTACTGCGGTATACAAGACTTTGTTTGCAATTCTCCGCGCAGGTGGGGCCACCAGGGAGAAAAGCGGTGAAAGTGAAAAGGGATGTGTACGTCGAAAGATCCCATTCCCGGGCACTCAAGCGGTGGTCATACTACAGCGTGCATACTGGCTCTAGTCGCTCAAGTCTGAGACGACACTTTACCTAAGCAATGGTTTCAGCTTCAATATCTTAGCGCCGTTCCTCGCTGGGAACGTGAGCACGGTCCTGAGGCTGCACAGTCACCGCAACGTGCGCGGGTGCATGTCACGACTCGAACGGGCCAGGACAACGCGTTACTGGCTGACGAAGACGGAGATCATTTGTCCACACAGGCAGTACAAGGGCACGATGATCAATGTCCCTGGGCCATCCACACCTCGAGAAAACATGCCACCAAACGTACAAACCGGCCACTGATCGACACAGCGAGCCTACGAAGACCTGGTGCGGCTAGAAGAGAGAGGATGGCCGATAGGGTCACGTCAGGAACCACATCGTTGGCTCGAAGCGACCAGGTGTCCCATTCAAGACGGAAGTTCACCGCGTGGTGACATTTATTTAGCTGGGCATCAACTTTGGAATGACAGTTTTAGCAGTGGCCGGCTTGGGGCCAACCGCCGGAGTATCTGAAATTCCACGTGGTCTACGGCGGTTTACTTGGAGCATGCACGATCACAGTTGGGTCAACGCAGCGTCGAGGCCCACGCACAGATGCGTTGGTACGTTGTCCTGCAGGTGGCTCTGATTTCAGGGGGCTCGCCGGTGCTTTGAGCCTGATGAGGAAAGCACCAGCCAAGGTTGCGAACACGCTAAACGCCCACACTATTTGACATGCTCGATCTGACCATGAGCCCTGGGCTGTGTGGACGATATTGAATGGCCCTGTGGCTGCATTTGCAATGACATGCACGTGTTGAACCCTCGCCAGAAGGACGAAAAACGGAGAGCGAGGCCACTGGCGGGCGGGGTCGACGGGTCCAAGGTTATCCCAGGCACCAAGAAACTTGGCCATTTACAAATGTATCTGATGATTTTCCGTTGCCAGTTGGATGGCGTTCGGGCGCCGTGAGGCTGTTCGGTTCGAAGTGGTCAAGTGACATTAACGCAAACGTGCACCAATGAAGCCCGATATAAACCAAGTGATGTGATCCTTGCAGCCCACCGTAAGTGCGTTTGTGGAAAAAAAACGTTGTTGACCAACTTGCATGGATGAATCAATCGCGGTGTAGCACTGGCGGCCGTTGGCGTGGCTACCAGTCCCACGATCATTACGCTATTCTGTTGTTCGTGCCATTGTGCCCGAATTAGCAAATTGTTGACCAAGCCATCGAGCCTTGTTCTGAGTTACACACATTCGCGTGGCGCGCCACAGTGGCCCCCACTAGGGATGTGAACCGAACCGTGTTCCGAAGGGTTATGAAGAGGTGGTAGCCACGCAGCCATTTAATTAATCACAATCTCGGGCTAGAAGTGGGCAACAAGGCAGCCAGGAACCGCGTCACACAGGCCGATGAAACGTTCGAGTTGGACAAGTCTTGTAATACAAGAATCGAGAACAAGGCAGAAACGAGCAAGTGAGAGCCAGAGAAAGAAAGGGATACATATAACCAGCAGATAAGACACATAAAAAAGCCAATAAATTAACTCTCTATGTGTTGTGATGTTCCCCGGAGCCCAGGGCAAGTACAAGCATATAGATGACTGCCAACTCCCAGCGTCATCGTGTCTCGGCAACTGATGCTAGTGGTAGGCTGGGATTTGTCTGGAAGGACGACCCCAGATGCGATGACGGTGCAAAAATCGTGTCTCTGTCGCTCCTGCTGGCGATGAGGTTACTCGAGATATTCGTTCCCGTGGGCCCGCTCTCGATACCTGCGCCAGGTGTCGTGAATAAGGAGCTTCCGATAAAATTGGGGTCGATGGGGGTGAGACGGTCTGGCATCCCTGCGTTCTTGTCGGAGAGGCCCGCAGTGAGGTCTCTGCCATTTCGAACGATGCGATAAATGAACGTGACGATGACGAGCAGATTGCAGACGATGAGCGAGATTGCACCCTATGTGTACATTTCAGTCGACTGTTGAGGTGGTCGACGAAAAAATGGGGGGAGGGGACGGGAGGGGAATGCTTACCTCCATTTCTGCTGTAATCCCCCCAATGAAAAAAGCCCGGACGATGGTGTATATCGTATGCAAAGCGCTGACGACACTAACCAAGATACTGGTCGAGAAAACCGAAAGCACCATGATGCGCTGGTTTGACGGCAACTTCACACGCCATAGTAGCCTAACGGAGATAAGCACGAGGACGACGTCGGATAGCACGTCCGCTGAAAGGTCAGCGTCAACACGAAGTAAACAAGTGGTGGCATGGCATGCAGACAAACGTACTGCAGACTTCTGATAGCGCTACCCACTCTGGGATCGGACACTGGATGAGTGTGACATCGTACCATGACTTGTCCATTGAGCACACAATCGCCTTGCATGCGAGCAAGTAAGCCCACATGCAGAAAAAACCCCCACCAGCACCGAAGACGGTCATACTGACAGACCGAGCTGGTGGAACGATGCGAACCACCGAGGACACGATGGATATACGCGCGAACCAGATTACGCACGTATAGAATATCATTGACAACCAAGTGGATATTATGTGCACGCGACGTGACTGAGCTGGAGTGGCTTAACGCAAAAATGAGGGATTCAATTGGATAAATTGGATCGATAAGAGGGGTCCACGTACGCAAAGCCTCAAAATTCATGTATGGATCATCGAGCGGCGCGTTAAACATCCACATAACCACCGTACAGACAGCGTCACAGACAAGTGCAAGAGCTGCCCAGAAATCGTCCCACCACAATCGTCGGGTATGATACCGAAACCAAAGGCGAAACGAGGTTGAAGCCAGACCCAACACATGGAGAATAGTAGTGAGGACTTGCGAAAGTGCGCCTGGTTGGAGTTCAACACACGGAATGCAGTGAAACTGACTTACCAAGGAGAATAGACACGGTTTCCGGTGATGGGAATCCACTGTTGGGCATGTCTGCTCTCACTTGGTGAATGCCCGACCTCTTTAATGGAGTTCGGGGGCGGACGACCTGAGCAGCTCGAGAGACAAATCCCTTGGGAAGATTCCGCTTACCAACCTTGAGCGACGTCTCATACTATGATAGAAGAACTCGGGCCTGAGACAGTTCCTGAATAGAGATAGGAACCGGGCCTATACAAGGCAATCTTTTGAGGTGGACTAACTAAACATAGTCCATGGAGTGGGATGGCGCAGGGGCGACGGGCAGCTCTCGCTAAGATTTTTTTCGCCATATACTCTCCCCTGGCTTCCTGAAGCGCAGCATACCCATTGACGTAAAAGATACGTAGACAGTTCCCGGACGCTTAGGAACCTACCGAATACAAGACTTGACAAAGCACATGTCTACCGCATACGGTTCTTAATGATCACCATCGGGACGGAAAACTACACAGTCAGAACCATACACGCACCAAATGAAACTGAGGTTCACGCTCTACCGGCAACGTACTAGGGTTGCTTCGACATAGAACGTCGTAGCCCTGGATGAATGGATTCGCCTGTTAAAACCCTAATAGTAAACGATGAGCCTGGAGGGTCCTTACAAAGCTAAGGCGCTGATTGGCTCTGGAAGCCGCCAAGCGCATGATTCTGTGTGAATCCAAGCACAAGTGAGCCGGATCCAGAGATTGAAGAGAAGCTAGGCAAACCACTTTTACACATGGACCCCATGCAGTGGTAGACACGGACCGGGGGGTGCGACTTCGGGGGTCTGGCTCGTCAGATCTGTGAAGCACAATCCAGTTCATTATTGACCAAATAACGCAGGTTCACCTTCGAAGGGGCGGTAAAGAACCGTACGACTTTGCTCGTATTCATCTAAGCAAGCGCTCAGTGTTTCCAGGTGACCTTATATTATTACTTCGAACTGGCGTTCATTCGTCTCAGAGACCCCAAGAGTAGTAACGTATTGTCCGCACCGTCTGAGGCGGACCCCGTGTGAGTAACACCGGCTCAACGTGAAGATGATCTGGCGCACGGATTGAGGAGTCGGCGCTATGATAATGAGATCTTGATGTGTTTGGGACAAGCTGTGGAGAACGAAACTGCCAACGAACCCAAAGACGCCGGCTGTGCCAGTCTCGTCTCTTCCCACAAGGACTGGCCAACTCGTCGTCGACGCTCCCTGCGATGCCGAGCCCGCCGTCGTCGCACTCTCTGCACGCGTCCATGCATGCGCCAAAGCCAGAGCGCTCAGTGACCGCCCTAAGGCCGCCTTCGCTGAACCAGCTCGCTGCCCGTATCAACCTCAGCTCGGCCAACGCGACTCCTTCAGCGACCGGGACGCCCGTCCGCCCACGTCTCGTCGCTTCCATCCTTCGGACTGGCTCGCAGACGTCTTTGTCGACGACTTCCACTAGCGACTCTATCGCTGTGAATGCGCCCTCCACCCGTGCAGCATCTCCGGCGACGACGACCGCGACTAGTGCCACACCTCCGAAATCTACCACCCCTTCCATCCCGGAGGAGGCCGCACTCGAAACCGAACCTCTCACCCAAGAGAAACTCCACGAACTCAATCGAGAAACCGGCTCCACCGCGAAGCCCCACGAGAAGAAGGTCAAAGGATACAAGAACGTTCCCAGTCTCGATGCTATCACTGCCCACCTGGCCAAGGCGAGATCGCTTAGCATCGATGGATCAGCACGTCCTCCAGAGGCAGAGATGATCGAGGATCCAAAGACGCCTGGTGCAGTCATGAAAGCGCCAGAGCACCCCCTCCAGTTTACTTGGTGTGTGGGCATGCTTGTATCAGGGGGTGGATCTCCTAATCCCTGTTCCATTCACAGGACGATCTACCACGACACCAAAACCAAGCTTCCCCACGCATCTGGCAAAGGCACGGGCGAGGAGGCCGTTGCTTTCTCCGCTGTTCCCGAGTCTGGTGACTACGAGGCGGGCTTGACCGTCATTGGTGAATTTGATACTGTCGAGTCTTTCTGCCGTTATTTCAATTGGCTCAAGCCACCCTCAAAACTCGAGCCGAACTCCAATTATCATATATTCAAGTCCGGGATCAAGCCCATGTGGGAAGATGTTGCGAACGCGAATGGTGGAAAGTGGGTCCTTACGATGAGGAACAACCCAGTCTTACTGGATCGATGCTGGACTTGGTTGGCAATGGCGTTGGTCGGGGAAGAACTAGAAGAGGGTGACGAAATTTGTGGGGCAGTCGTGAGCTTGAGAAGCAAGGTGGATCGCATCCAGCTGTGGACTCGGAGCAAGGACGATGTCGAGAGGCTCAACGGCATCGGGAAGAGGCTTGTCAAGCTGCTGGATGTCTCAGAGGCTGATAGCATTGGGCTCGAATTCCAGGTTCGCCTCTTGGTTCGCTCGCCGAGCACAGCCATTGATAAGCCACATCTTGTACGTGTTCCTAGTACAACACGGAGGACCGTCCCTTGCCGAACAAGTTCTTGTCTATTCAATCGATGCCGTCCACGGCTTATCGGTCGACCTTCGGCTCGTCGGCCAGTCACACAAACAAGGGTTCTTTCGGGAATGTCACCAGCCCTACTTCTGAGACTGGGACACCCGCGAGCGGTGGTGCATTCGGAAGTTTTGGGATCGGTAACATAGGCGCAGCTGCATGGCGAAATAAACGAACATGAGATATAGTGCCGCTGTGGTTTGGGAGAAGTGGGGGGGGGGGGTTATACCTCCATCGCATGAAGGTTGTGACGGGTGACTCCATGTACTTTTTTTCGTTCGGCAATCTCACCCTTTGGCATGGGCATCAGTCGGCTTTTTCTGAAGCAGTGCAAACACCGTCTGGTTTAGTTCTCTGCTTGGCGGCTACGCTGGCCCCACGATTTGCGCGGGCTTGCCCAGACCATCGCTGGCAATGCCCAGGGACGCTCGACCTGCCGAGAAGTCTTAGATTCTCACCCGACTCCGCCCATGGGCTATGAGAGCATGATAAGGGTAGAGTCTTAGTGTGTGATGTTTTCAAATCTCCATGTCAACCTCGCGTGTGCCAAGTCCTTATCGAAGTATCAAAGGCGTGTTCTCCAATCTTGAAATTTAGGGCCCTTAAATCGCGTTCGAAATTTGCCTATGGGTGCCTTCTTTCCGGAGTTACAGTTTCGTTTTCCTGCAACTAGAAATCGGCTTGGTCATCTGAAACTGGTTTTCTGGTAAATGGGGCCCATCGGCCCAAATATTCGTTCTTCCCGCCTGCCAAGCGTCAACCTACCGTTGGGCGTTCAATGATGACAGGTGGGTCAGTTTGTGAATAAGGGAAATTACTAGAAATGGAATTATGGATGATGAGCCACAGGGCGGGAAGGCTGAGCTTGGCCAGCACGCAACCTTGGGGTGTAGCCAACCGAACGGGCCAAACGTCTAAACGCCTGTGAGGGTATATTCTACACCTGATTGTTTTTTTTTTTTCGCATTTGACGCAGGGTTTGGGTGACGAGCCATTTGATCAGCGCTGGACGGGGATATCACAGAACTGTTCTTTGGCTGTCAACGAGAGAACTTGAACGTTTTTGAGCTGACTGGCATTTCGACCACCGATATCCTCTTTCGTAGACCAGCAACTAGTCCGCGCGGTTTGCAATAGTTCGTTGTGGGGGCATGATTCGTTGTAGGCGTACCGTTCTGTCGTGAGGGATGATATATGGTTTGTTGCAGGGGCATGGGGTATATCGCAAAATTAATCACCATGGCCTACAGTCGAGGCGTGGTCCACAAGATGTTAAAAATCTTTTGAAGGACGTCCGTAGCAATAACCTTGGCCTCACCGGGGTCGCATAGTCATCCTCGCTATAGATGTCACGACGACGACGACATTTTCCATCCTCTCACCAATATCCTTGCCAGGTCCCAGTCTGCATTCCTTATCAACATCAACGAACCGAGTACGATCTGAATCATGCCTGGGACCTTTCGAAGGACCACTCTCAAACACACTTCAGTCTCCCAGGTTCCGCAGACTCGTCTGAAGGACGTTCTTTGCGCTTGGGCTCAGTGTTGGTAACGTTTCTGGCCAAGTCCTACAGCTGGGATGGAAGGTCCATATGCTCACCCTAGCTGATGTACAATCATGCCATGTGCTACCAGACGCTCGGCCTTGTCCATGCGACCAGGTACTTGGGAACGAGAAGAGCTGGGACAATGCCTCTGCCAAAGTGGTGAGTTATATTATCGTCTCGTCTTGCCGTCCTTGAATGGTGTTTTCATACGGACACACACTATGAATAATGACACCGCGCAGACTGTCTCGGTTTGGCCCGCTGGGATTCCGGCCTGGGCGCTGTATCAAAACGTTTACGCGATAGGTCTAGGTGGTGACGGTATGAATATGACTCGGCGCCCTTGGGCTGGGTGTGACCCCAGCTACTCAAGACATGTTTTGGCCGTTTATCTTACGTGAATTGAGATGGACACGCCCGCAATGTTTGAGGACGTTTTCATGCAAGGGAACAGAACACCGCTGTGAAACTTACAGCACGAGGATTTTTTAGCATCACGGGCGGTGTCATAATGACCAAGGTAGCCGCGAGCCCGGTCCTCACGAGATGCGATACTGGAAGGATGCCACGAGAGACCAAAGCGGATGAGATGGCGCTGGAAGCCTGAGGGCGAGAGTCCGATGTGCCAGGGCGGCAGTCGCTTCCAAGACGATGATGATCACTCTGTGTATTACACACGTGGCGGAAGTGGCTCGATGAAAAAGCGATCCTCCGAGCAGCCTCGGCATAACATAACCCGATGGGAAACTTGTCATGCCTCGATCTCACTGGGACGAAGATTCCGTCGTGGAAACTGCAAGTCCAAGTTCGGGATTGCTGCTGTTCCAAACGAAAAAAAAAGTGGACAAATCCGGACTCGAACCGGAGACCCCCCGCACTCGGCGCGCATGCTAAGTGGATGCGATAACCAGCTACACCATGTGCCCGTCGGCGACACGGTCATGCTGGCGTGAGAAATTCGGCAGTCATCGCACAGCCACCCTCGTCGCGCTCGTCATTTTCTCGATTCCATCGACGCTGTCAACCGAACCCCAAAATGGACGGCGAACTCGGCGCAGCGAGCAGTGGTCCTGGCAATACAAACCCACCCGATGTCGCGATGGACGTCGAACAAGACCAGCAGCAGCGTCCACAGCCGCCTCTTGCTACCAAATCAGCCCCCAAGGACGACCGCGACGTTGCCACCATGCCAGCATCGGCGTTCCAGTCGAACCCAGAACCCACTCCGAGCGCGATCCAGATTTCAGCGTCTAGTGCGTCAGATCGGCCATTGGCCGCTCCCGTGCAGAACATGGCGATGGACTTGACAGAAGCGGAAATGGGCGAGGAACAGCTTGGACGAGCGCGTCGTGTGGGTGGTGATGAATTAGAACCTGCAGTCGTCACCAAAGAAGACTCCACAGGGGCGCCACCCAAACCAGCCGAAGAACCTGTGGAGATGAAGCGAGACGTCAGCATGCCACCCGCGCAGTCCAATGCGGAACCCGCTCCAACCCAGCCGTCTACACCCATGGTCCCCGAGTCGCTTGCCCCGTCGTCGAACGTAGGCCCGTCCAACGTGCGACTTCCCCCACTTTCTTACGTCGAGGGACAGCCCCAGGAGCGTCAACTCAACGTCACGGACGCGCTGGGCTATCTTGACGCCGTCAAGGTCCAGTTCCAGGAGCAACCAGATGTGTACAATCGATTTTTGGACATCATGAAAGACTTCAAGAGTCAGCTGTGCGTGTAGCACTTGGCGACGGATCATGCACTCACCTTTGACACAGGATAGACACCCCAGGTGTCATCAGACGTGTATCCCAGCTCTTCAGTGGCCACCCGACGCTCATCCAAGGGTTCAACACCTTTCTTCCCCTCGGTTATCGCATAGAGTGCTCTACGGATGCACACCAATCTGCCGTAATCACGGTTACTACACCTTCCGGGACGGTGTTTCAGCCGACTCACGACGAGTCGGCTATCCCGGGCGGGCTACAACAGAATTCCTCTTTGCCTTCTGTTGACGGCCCTGCTGCGGGTCCGTCGAATGCCCTTCCGCCCGACCCGAGCATGTATGGTGTGGGGTTGGACAGTGCATCCTTTGAACCCGCGGTACAGTACGTGCAAAAAATTAAGCAGCGATGCGACGAAGCGACATACCGTCGTTTCTTGGAGATATTGGGGAGGTATCATAACATGGCTGACGCTGTCGATGAGGTAGGCCTATTCTACTCGCATATACACGGCTCATAGGCAGCTGACCGTCGCTGTATCTCATCCAGAGGGAGGTATCCGCAGAGATTGCTCGACTGTTCAAAGATGATCCCGATTTACGCTCAGATTTTCGAATATTCATGCCCGAGAAGTCTCAAGCACTTTTTGATGATGTAGAAGATAGTCTCCTGGGCGCTCCCACGGAAGCTAGGCTCACGAGATCCACCACTCCTCTAGATAGATCGGCACGTCGTAGGCCCGAGGTCTCCCTCGCGGCAGCCGCGGAAGCAGCTACCGTCCCCCAGAAGCGAAAGCGGAGAGCCAATGAACGCGAGCGTGAAAGAGAGATCGCACCCAAGACCGCCCCTACTCAGCGCGTACGTTGCCGTCTAGCCTGCTTTCTCGAACTATGGGGACTGAACGAAGCCTGGGCAGGCAACCTTGACTGCTAACGGCACTACCAATGGCGCGGAGCGCGTTCCGTCCCCAGGCTTCTCATCAATCCGCCAGGTGCAGCTACAGCAGGCGCAGCAACAGCAGTTTCCTGCCTCTTCCATCCATGTTTCCAATCTCGACGAAACGCACTTTTTTGATCGCGTCAAACGGGCGATCAACAATCGCGACGCTTTCAATGAATTCCTGCGTCTTGTCAATCTTTTTACTCAAGAACTTATCGATACAGCCCGCCTCGTCCGAGAGGCACGGAATTTTCTTGGGGATGGCGACCTCATGCGTCAGTTTAGAGAGATCCTCGGATGGGATGATAGGAGAGAGAGGGAGCGATGGTTGTTGGAAGAGCAACAGCAGCAACAGTTGTGGGCCCGTGCGCAGGACCAGAGTGCACCCAACATGCCTCTGAGGCCGGGTCGCATCAACACCGGACTGCAGCTGGGAAGCTACAGGCGCATGCCACCTACTGTACGCATGCGTTCTTCACAGCAGACGTGATTGTTGACCACTCTGACATGCACAGGAAGCTCAAGTGACCTGTTCGGGTCGTGACGAGATGTGCAAATCGGTCTTGAACGATGAGTGGATCTCTCATCCCACGTGGTCGAGTGAAGACTCTGGCTTTATCGCTCACAAGAAGAATGTCTACGAAGAAGCCCTTCATCGTTCAGAAGAAGAGCGGCATGAATATGATTTCCATATCGAGGCGATCGTACGCACGATTGGGATGCTCGAACCGATTAACAACAAAATGGCCCAACTCACCCCTGAAGATCGTGCCGTGTTCAAGCTCAAACCCAACCTGGGTGGATCTGGCAAGAGCATACATCAACGCATCATCAAGAAAATATACGGTCGGGAAGCCGGTTTAGACGTGCTTCAGGCGATGCAAGATACTCCATCGGTTGCCATCCCTGTCGTACTCATGCGGCTCAAGGACAAAGAGGAAGAGTGGAAACGTGCTCAGAGGGAATGGAACAAGATATGGCGCGAAGTCGACGCGCGGAACTATCACAAGTCACTCGACCATCAAGCCATCAACTTCAAAACGACGGACAAGAAAGCGACCACCGCACGTGCGTTCATCTCGCAGGTCGAGGCAATGCGGGATGAACAAATGGACAAGCGGGCGTCGTACATTGATCCTCTGTTTACGCGCACGCGGCCCAGGCATCAGTTGGCATACGATATTGAAGACGTCGGGGTGCTACAGGACGTCATCAAGATGACGTTATCAATGCTGGATCGGACGCAGGGCCAGATCAACGTGGCAGATCGCAAACGAGTTGAGGCGTTCCTAAGGAGCTTTATTCCTCTCTTCTTCGTCCTCGACCATGAGGCATTTAATCGTGCATTCGTCGTACTAGAGGTGATTGAAGGGGAAGGTGCAGACGATGCGAGCAGCGTTGCTGACGACGTCGAGACGGCAAGTGCGGTGAGCGGGAGCTCGTCGCGCACTGGAGGAAACCGAGGGCGGAAGGCGGGTGCCTCAGGCGGTGATCTGAGAAAGAAGCTGTTGAAGAGCGAGCAAGCCAAATCGACTAGTCGAAAGACACGTACTCAAGATGGGACGTCACCTGCTCCATCTCGACCTGTCTCACCGACACCGGATGCAATGCCAGTCGAAGCAACGGAGGAAGGGAAAACCGACGGTGAAGGCACTTCGTCAGCAAGACTCGCATCACGGAAACATGTCTTCTTCTGTAACAACATATATTATGTGTTATTGCGATTACTGGAGGTAAATTGTGTGTACCCGGCATCCGATATAGGGACTGATGGACTGTTCTGTCAGGTGCTATATTCCCGTTTCTTGTTTTTCAAGAACCTTGCCATGTCGATGTCACACCGGCCCTCGAAAAGTACTGCCGCTACAGCGTCGACATTACCGCAGATCGCCCAGTTGGACGAAAGGTTCGCCCATGTGGAGCACTACTACGATCTCATGCTCGAGTCTTGCGAGCGGTTATTCGACAACGAGATCGATCAACATGGATTCGAGGAGCAGATGCGATTCATGTTTGGATATAGGGTCTGTTTTCGTTCTTCGCCGATTTCATTCCCGCTAAGCTGCGATGTACAGGACGCATACCGTATATTTACGATCGACAAGGTGCTCGGTGCGTTCATCAAGCAGGTGCAACTCGTGTTGTCAGATCCACGCTGTCACGACCTGCTTGAACTGTTGAGACGGGACCGAGCACTATTGTCGCCTACGATGCAGGACCAGACAAACAGCCGTCGATCAGCGGAGAATATCATGGGCCCGGACGAGAACATCTACCGAATCGATTGGGTGCGCCATCCCGCACACTCTTGTTCCATGGACGACATTGAAAGGGATGACCAGATACAGGGAACAAAGACGCTGACAATACAATTGCTAGCAAAAGATGACTCGAAGGCCTATGACACGGAGGTTCTGGCTGAACGATGGCAGGCGTATATTGATGCGTACGTTTCGGCAAGTGTTCCCGTTTGGTGTGTACTTGCGCGTTTTGGTCAATGGTCGGTCTTCAGGGTGACTCGGGGCAGGGCCTTCCCCCTTCGAGGCTCCGACGACCGTTCTTGAAAAGGTCTGTCCACGTTTGATTTCAATTTCGTTCGCCGTATTGAACACGTGCTCCTAGGAACGTCCGACCGTCCATAACGGAAACGGCACCCGATGTGCTTGCGCGTGGCGCGCTTGAGATTCGTGTGTGCGTGCGTACTTATCGTTTGTTCTACGTTCCGCACACGGAGGACTTTTTGCTGCGTCTGTCGAACGAGGACGGGAAAGCCAAGACAGAAAAGAAGAGGGAAAAGTTGAAGGAGAGACATAAAGTGTGGGCGAAGGAGGTGGCGTCTGGAAAATGGTTGGAGCGGCGAAGAGGCGCGAATGCGGGGGATGGGGCGGTTTCAACTTCAGAGGGCGCGAGTACAGGTGTGGCCGCATATGCGGAACTCGGGTGGGGGCCCCCCAGCGCCGAAGTTGGTGCGAGCGCGAGCACCGAGCCAGCCGTGGTGGCAGACCGCGATGTCGGTGCCAGTGTCAGCATCCCCTCCGCGTCATGACACGCAACCGTCGGGTCTCGCCACGAGCGAAAGGTGTTTTTTTTATTGATCCGGCAGAGATCTTGCTCCTATCATTTTCCTCTCTTTTTCGACTGCCTGGAATGTAACTGCCTCGAGTATATATTGTTTAGGCCGAGTCAGACAGACATTCACTCCCACGTGATTCTCGGTGCCACTCGGACGCTCGTCCGCCTGGTTCTCTTCCTGGAACGCCATTCTGGCAGAAGTGGAGACTGGACATACGAAGTGGTGGAGTCTGCGGCGGGTAAAATGGATAGTGACCGAGCGAAGCCAGGTTCAATTGGGAATAGGAAGAAGGCGCGACATTTACTCAAGAACGGCGCCAGGAGTTCCGAGCGCTCTGCCAAGTTGAAGGCAAAGTCTGATGACGACAACTTGTACACGCATTTCCACCCACTCCAGGACTATCTCCAACAGGGCCTTGACGGTGCGTCGTTCCCTTTTTCTTCTTCCGTTGCACTCTGAGTTATTTGATGGAAGTGGTATTCTGTGGCATCAAGTGAGTGCGCGCCGCGTCCGACGCGACATGATGCCAGCACGTGCTGAGGGGACTGTGTTGTCATGCATTACTGCAGCCCTGGATGCATGTCCGCAGAGACTGGGCACCATTTCGCGAACCCGACGAATCATTTTTGGCGTTGCCTGCACCGCTCAGGTAAATTCTATTTACGATCGTTTCGAGGATGCACGCCGACGCCAGCTGTGCTACGGACCGCCAGGAATGACGACCACCCTGGTACCTCCTTCCGAGGACTTTTCTCTCTTGGAAAGGTTCAACATCGGACTGGTGAGTCGATCAAGGGCGCGGGTGCTCTGGTTTTCTGACCGGCTGACTCGGAAACGTCGTCGCAGACTAACCTGGTGGACCGCCCATCGACGCAGGTTTGGTTTATGCGCCCGGGCATGTGCGATGGACGGTTTTGGCTCACGATCCTACAGGCATGCGAACTCTCTCGGGCTGAAATGGTGGCTGGCGTGCCTGCATGTCTCGACAAGCTCGCGCGCCATCGACCTAGGTTTGTTTGTTTCGTCGGAATAGCCATTTGGGACGTAGTCCGGAGCAGTTTGGAAAAGTCGTTGCCGAAAGGCACAGCGAAACGGATCGAAAAAGGAGAAGGTAGAGGGAGGAACCACATGGGCCTTCAGACGTACAAGCTCGTCTATGGCGACGTGAAAGGCGAGTTCTGGACGATGCCAAGTCACGCTCACGATCTAAGACTCGCGTGGATGGGCATGTACAGCAGGTTTACCTCGGGAGACGCTCCTTTTCGTCGTTCCGTGCACGTCCGGGCGGGTCGTGCGATATCAAGTGTGTCTCCATTTCATGTCTTGCTCGTCGCTTGACTGAATCCTCGTTACAGCTTTCTGACAAGATCGCATTATTCACAGAATTAAATACGTTGGTCAGAACGTCTCCATCCGAGATCGAGGCTTCGGAGATCCGGGGTGTCGTCTGGCCTCCTAGTTCGTCTTGATATTGTGTCTCATTGTCATGCTCAGGACCGGGGTAGGCGCGTCTGTTTTTATATGTACGCTTGGCAGGCTCACGGGATTACTCTGCAGCTCGTGTAGCATGTGCATGGGACTTATAGATCACTGCGGGTGGCCGACAGAGCCCATCCCATGTCAACGATAACAATCATTTGGGCAGGTTCAAGATTGTCGTCAAACGTATTCAAACCAAGAAGCTCATGTTTGGTGGTGCAGATTCGAGGTTGGGGAAGGGCCGGGTTTGATCTGTCACATTCGTAATCCATCTGCATGCCTTGCGTTGGCAGTCCTCTTCATCAGTGCCTCTCCGATGGCAGGATACACGTTCAAGTTGCCGTACGTGTCATACGTATATGGCAATGGCACTGTAATGCTCATATTCACAGCATCTTCCCGGCAGTAACCAAGTACGCGTATGATCTAAAGTTGGCTTACAGATGACATCATTGCCTCACGACTGCGGAAGCACCCAGTTTTGTGACTCGTGCGACTGCGCTACACCTGTGCACCCACCGTCCCTGTCTCCACGTGGTCTGCACCGAGTCATAAGTTGGAGTATATATAGCCCAACAGCCAGCGATCCCTCAATATCTCTCTCATTCGTAAAGCTAAAGATCTTCAATAAGAACACTCTCAGTCAGGCAACATGTCGGAGCAAATCACTTACTATTGCGATATTAACAAGGCAGGTGTTGACATGTACTTGTTTCTACTGCTTGCCACTGATGCACGGTAAAAGACGTCGCCGTTTTGCTTTCGGGTATGTCGTCGATCGTCTCATTTCTGTGCGAAGAATTACCAACGATATGGACCCAATTACTGTAATGCCATAGGTTGAAATCGCACTGCTGGAAGCTGGTGCATCGTACACCACACATAGATTTGACATTTACAACAAGCCAGCGTGGTTCGCGCAGGCTAACCCGTTGACGGGCAAGGTCAGTACAACTGCAGCTTGCCCCACAACACCACCCAAAACGTCCCTGAAACTCACCTTTTTGTAGATCCCGGCGATCACCTATGGCGGTCCCACGGTCCCGCCCGAAGAACCGTCCCCACTGTCATTCAAAGTCACAGAGTCCTATGTCATTCTCGAGTTCCTCGCTGATCTCTTTCCCGACTCCAACCTCCTCCCTCCCGTGTCCGACCCTACCGGGCGCGCTCGTGCGCGGTTCTTCATGGACGTCGTCACGCGCTCCGTGGAAGCGATCGTGTCTGAGTTTCCGAAAGGGATTCCCGGGACATTCGAAAAGCTCGTCGAAGGTCTGGAAAAGATCCAGGCTCTCCTCCCGGACCCGGACGCGACCGAGGGCGGGGGCGAGTTTGCCCTCGGGAAGCACCTGACGATCGCAGACTGTGCGCTCGTGCCCTATCTGACGTTCATCGAGCTCGCCGCCAGGACGAATCTCGGGCGGTGCGCGCCTGGGACGGGGGAGAAGCTCGCCGAGCTGTTGGCGGGAGACGGGTTTGCCCGGTTGAAGCGGTACCGGAAGGCGTTGTGGGACAGGGAGAGCGTGAAGACGGTGGTTGATCTTGTGAGGGTCTCTTTTTTTCATTTTCCCCCCAGTCGCTCTATGTTGGACGCTGATGTTAACACGTGTCTTGTGATTCAGGATCGCCTCGAGGGAATTTGGAGGGTCAAGTATGCTAAGAACTAGAGTCGGAAATGACGTGCGTCGCGGCGGTGTAGGATGTATTGCTAGAGGGTGACCGTGCTTTTAACGTTGGCGACGGGTATCGCGCCTGAGAAATCAAAGAATTCTTGAACCTCTGATTTGAATGTGAATGCGTCGTGCTCCATCTTGTTCAAGATCATATCCCCGTGACCAGAACCGGAAATCAACAAACGACACGTTCAAGTGGGTTCTTACTCGTGGACCACGCCTCGTTCGAGTGGGTGCCGAACTCCTCCATGTAATCAGACGTATTGAACCTGGATCTGCATGTCCTGCCGAGTGGTCCAGGTCTACTTTTGACCTAGCGTCACCACCGGCTCATCGTCCGCAAGGCTTTCCCTCGACGAGGCTTGCGCGCGTGCGACACCCGACCGTGTAATAACGATTTCACAGCACCAGACCGCGGGCGTGGGCAGCACACCCCCTTTTCCCCTGCAGACGGACTCGTCTGTTCGCTTCGGTGGCAATTTCCGGAACGAACGTGATCGAACGACCGGGACAAGGTTCGTTTGATGATTCAGTTCGACCGACTATAGCTACAAAAGAGAGGGACAGGGAGAACGCAAACCGTGACAAAGGCAAAGAGCGCGCGCGCGCCTGTGCGCGACGCGTGCAAAACGGTATATATATATATATATAAATATAGGCTATAGGCTACAGCGAGGTGCGTGTGTGTGCGTGTGTATAAACAACACATGATGCGTGGAGTGAGCGTGAATATGCAGATGATGGCAAAAAAAAAAGTGAAGGGATGAAGTCCAACGAGGACAGGAAAAAAAAAAAACAACGATAACACGTGTTCCTGCGTGCAAGAAGGCCCAAAGAAAGAGTGTGGTAAGGTGGAAGAAGAAAAAAGCAACGTCGAGGAAGGTCGCGAATGTCGAAAAAAAAAAAAAAGACCGTGTCATCGAATAAGGGGTCAGGGGGTCTTGCCAAGGCACCTGTCGATCCTTCGCCGTCAATCCTTCCAAGTATTTTTCTCAAGAGCCGCGCAGGAACATCAACATGGGAATGGGTTTTCTATACCGGCCACTCGGCGACCCGTCGTGGCTCTCGCATTCAGACGAGCCCGCACTGGAAGTCGATGCTTGCGATCGATGCCGACGGAAGCGCTTCTCTGGAGTGGTCGGTGGCGATGGCGTGGCGGGAGACCCGTGCTTGTTCTTGGGGGACTTGGACGGCGTTGGTTGCAGAGGTGTCTGCGGCGGAACCTTTTGGAGAGGAACCAGACGGACTCGAGAGCCAAAGACGTTCCTGAGAGGGGTGAGCAGCGTGGTCCGCGGCTGCTCGACAACCACGGATCCCAGCGTGCTGGAGGACCAACGGCTGCGCAAGCGCTCCGTGGCCTCGAATTCATGATCTTCAAACGAGGGTGTGTTTGGAAAAGAAAAGGGTGAGAGGAGAGCATTTGAAGAGGATGACGATGCAAAGGATATGGCGGAATCAACAGAAGAACGCGGGGCATCCGAGTCTGTGCTCGAACGTGGAAGGACCACTTCGCCGTACATAGCAACGAGGGGTGTTTCTGGGATTGCAGGTGGAAGTGAACGGCTACCAGTGACGGTAGAGTGTACGAGAGAAGATCGAGAATATGCGATTGCTTCGGCTTCTTCGACGTCATGTACCTCCTCGTCGACAATCGGGCCATAGGAAGGAATACCAAAATCATCTTCCGAGAACACGCAATCCTCGACGTTTTGGGGAACTGCCGTTTGAGGAAGAGGGCGGGACTCGGCAGAAGGTGCCGGTGGAAGATATCCAGGAAACGACGAAATGTTGCGTTTCCGCCGAACGACGGACGTATGAGCGGTGGTCTGTACCAACAAGGAAATCCTAGGGAAGGAAGACATGGGAGGAGTAACAGGAGGGAGAAGAGGAAGGGGCTTGGAGTGTCTGCTACGTCCCCGACGTTTCGGTTCAGGAGCCTTGACCATCAGGGGAAGCGTCTCGGAATCAAGGATAAGAGAGTCCCGGCGAGCTGGAGAAGAACCAGAAGGGGCGACAGGACAGAGGGAGATGAAATCTTCGAATTCGTGGATGTAAAAATCTTGCTCTGACTCCCATGAGGTTACTACCTCGCCTGCGGGCTGCACTTCAGTCGGTGGAACAGCGACAGTTATCCCTTCTTCCTTATCGAAGTAGCTGTGAATGTCCTCATCTTCCGGGCAAACCAAGGATCGGGTCTTGGTAATGCAAAGGGGTCGGATGGCGACGGGCTGAGGGCGGGGACGAGGTGCGGGGAGCACTAAATCACATCCGTCTTCATCATCTGAAGTCCCAGGGGTAGTAGGTACGCCTTCGCTCGATGTACCGTCAGTGGTCGACGAGGAAACAGAGAGCGCAGGGGAACGCGGTGCGTCACCACCAAACATGAGCAACGCATCGTCAATGGAAAAGGCGAAGGCCGAGAGGGTGACGCGAGAAGATTCCAGCTGCAGTTGCTGTGGGGGAAAGTGCGCTGGACGCGCTGTTGCTTGCACGTCGACGGGAGATGCGTTGAGGTCGTGTTCGTTTTCCGATAGCTCGGGGATGATTTGGAGGGGCGGAGGTCGTGTTTTTCGACGGGCGAGGGCTGAGGAGCGAGAAGGCGTACACACAATGTCCGAACCCATAGAAATAGAGTTTTTCCGAGTGCGAGTACGAGAAGAGCGAGGGAAGACTGCGTGACACGTTAGTTGTTCTGGATTAAAATGGTGGCGATGCTGCAACGTACGAGACATAATTTCGATTCGTGTTGGCGTGCAAAGGATTCAGCGATGGAACGGCTGCGTAGGCTTGAAGCTGTGTGAGACGTGAGTTGACCGGCTGGTGGTCATGCAAGAGGCGAAGGACGAAGCAAAGTGCAGTGGAAAGCTATATATCACTTGGCTAGCTGTGTGATAATAAGCTGCGTCACCAACGAGAGACAATAGGACGACTGGTTGCGATCGACTTGGGGCCGAAGTTCCCTGGCCTTTTTGTCGTTCCAAGTCTCATTGTCCTTGTCCCGCTTTTGTCCAATAATAGTTTCCTCTTTTGGACATCCCTTTGAACGTCGCGGACTTGGGAATTATTGTTTGTCTTTATTTTGCCGCCTCATTTCCCATTGTCGAAACGCCACAGCGTCCCGGAGTAAATTTCCTTGAGGCCACGGTTATTAGGCACCCGAGCGTAACTGAATTCCCTTGGCCATGGACCTCACTGCTGTGCTACGGACTTGCGCAGTATCGTCGATAAGTTGTGGGTGCAGTTGACGCATGAAACGCTTCCTCCTCTGGGATGAAGGACTTCGGGGCGCCCTATCTCCACGTAACGCCGGTTGAGCGGCTGTCCGCTCGACCGAGGCATCCGTTTCACAGTACAACGCCTGTAAACACCTGCCCATGGAACCCAAGGGGCTTGTTTTCTATCATTCCGACGTGCCCCATCGGTTGACACCAGGAAGACGATGCGATACAAGTCTGGAATCCAGGTCCGACATCCAAATAAAGCTGTATGCTTATCTTGACGGAATAGTAGTTGGCCTATTTCCGTCCGAGACTATCCGTTAAAAGCACATGGTGTGTTTAAAAGGCCCGGGAGAACAAACGGGGCTCGAGCTGTGTCATTGCGTCCGTAGCCCTTTGCCGCAATCACGACAGCTGGTGCACCAACCCGTAGTTCATCTGTTTCTCCCCCCGACTTCAGACTGCTTAGGCTAGTGCAACTGCTTGGTATTGCAAGGGCATCCAACTTTTGCGTTCATCGCATTACAGTAGAGCCTAAACGACACGATTAACACGCACCGATCCGCGATCGTACTAATCACCTTTGTTGCAGAGAGTCAGAGATTACAGAGGTGCACGTGTGGCGGGCCCATGGACAAAAGTCTACAACGAATCCCAAAACAGACATAAGCTATCTCTTTCACAAGAACTTTCACACGATATCGGATCAACTCGCGGCGCCGGCTCGACCCCGCGTCTCAGAAACGCTTGTGAGTTAAAGACCTTGCTCGAACGCCGTGTTCGCAGGGCGAACTTGAGGAGCATACCTGGATCGAGGCCTGTAGGTCACCGACATGCCAACTCAAGCCCGGGGATGGCGACGCGCACCGGATCATGAACGAGGCACGCCGGGCCGACGACACGAGCCCGCCACCCGAGTGAAACCAAGACTCACTAGCCCCAGTAAGAAAAGGGAGAGCGCGCGCGGCGAGCCACTGGCGCCATAACATCAAGTAATCGGCATGATGGCCCCTCTCCATCCCCGTGCCGGGTCGACTCGTCCACGCATTGCTCGGCGCTCGGTTGGACCGTATCCCCGTCCACGAGTGGCCAGCGTGTCCGGTACGTGGGATTCGGTGGGAACGCCGAGGAGAAGTGGTTGAGTAATCCGCCAGTCCGTTCTGCGATCCCCTCTCAGATCCCTGTGCACCAACGTCGACGGACATGGCGAACAATTGGAGTGGAGCCAAACGTCACCACGTCCTCTACTAATCTACCATGTACAGCACAGTAGCATACAAGGACTTCAGCGTGAGTTCGGCAGTTACGTCATAGTTACAAATGGTCACGGATGGTCACACAACACAAACCAAACTCAATTTGGCGCTCGATGGGGTCAGAGCAAACATTTTCAAACTCAGCCCTGGCACCACTTCGGCTCCCTGCGTGGCATCTCCGCCTCCACTATCATTTCTGCATTGATCTTCCTGCTCAAGCCCGCCGGGCCCTAGAATAAATTATAGTACTATCTAGCCTCGTTGAGGCCAATAGAGTTGTATGTTTAAGAAGGTGCCGAACCGACTGTAACTGCCAAAGTCGCCGTAGAAAATAGTCCATATGAGCGAGTCCTGTAAGACGGTGGTTACAATGAAAAAAGAAGATTTCTCTAGGTACAATCGACCATCTTTGTTGGCTACTCCGTCAGGACCTCGGCCGGAAGCTGCGTAGTCCTCGTCGCCCCATTTTACGGAGCAGTCGAAATCTCACGTAATAACTCTGTACAAGGCTCTTCGTTCCATCTCCCTCACTCAACACCCCACGGTTGGTGTTTCTGGATTGGACATCCTTTCGTCTGTACCTCCAAGTCCTGCTCTCTCTCGCTATCCCACCGTCCTCCCTGTCTTCCTCCTTCAATGTCCAACGCGATCTCCGTTCCACCACGGTTGCTGTGATGCGGCCTCGGCCAAGTAAACTCGACGTCGGTCATCTCGTACTCTTGACTGTCGTCTCGAGAATCGCCAGAACGAAGCGTTCGAACGCTCATGATGAACCGAGGCGTGAGCGCGAATGCGGGGAGATATTCCAGCGGGAGCAATATGAGCGAGCCCCACCCCTCCGTCTCAAACTGCCCCGAGGCGACGAGGATCGCAGTGCGGTTGAAAAGCACGACGCTGCAAAAAAAAATAAAAAGTCATTATCACCACCGTTGGCTTTGGCTAATACACCACACGAGGAAAGCGGACGGAACTGGGACCTACAAACAAAAGTAGAGGATGCTCTGAGCGGCAAACAGGTTCATATAGGGGTTGAGATGCAATCTCCTCGTGAACCTGTACCTTTCCAGTGCTCGCTTTGCGTACTCGAAGAGCACTAGGATGCACACAACTCCGCCGCTGACGATCTCGGGTATGGCAGAGACCTTGGTCCAAGTGACCGACGCGGACGTGACCTCACAGTAGGCGCGATTCGACACTCGAGTGACTTCCACTGTACGGCGGCCTGGCGTGAGCTGTGGACACCCGTCCGTGGGCCATACAAAAACAGCCGACATCACACACCTGATAGCTCGTTCGGATACATGATACAAGTCAGGATGGACGGAACCATCTCGAGGATCCAAAGGGTGACAAGCACCCAGAGAACAATCCTCGAACGGTTATACATCGCCCAAACGCGAAGCATCATCACCACTCGAGCCGATGTTATATACCGTCGCTCGGGATCAAACAAGTATCGATGACTCACCATCTGCAGCACCAATCCAGACAAGGAATGCTCCAAGCGACGCGAGATAGAGCGTTTTGCCTTGAAACACACCTGAACAGGGTGAACGATGGTAAACCGGACGATTGGCTCACAGCTTTTCGAAGTATATCAGTCGTTCGGAAATTCTCAAGGGTCAGATACACACGTCTTATGATATTCGGATTGAGCATGACCCTTTATGATGGCCAGCATATAACAAAAAAACTCACTTGAGCGGGTCCAGGTAAAAAGGAACTCCACACTTGCGATGGGTCAGGTTAGACCAGTCAACCAAGAATTTTGGATATGTAACCTACTCAGAGTAAAAACCCTAATATTTCACCCAGAAGTTAGCATTCCTGACGGGACGGGGAACACATTCACACACAAGAGAATGTAGAGACCGCAATAACGAACCTGTGGGACAACATAGATCAATTTTGTGTGCGTCTGAATTTTCAGGGGGAATAATGCTCTGGTACGCACGAGGAGAAATAGTATCGTCACCGTACTCCAGCGTCTGTTCTGTGTTTCCGTTAGATCGTTAGATAGTCATCGCCTTTTCGAAAAGCCGCAAATCCGCTGACCCAAATGTAGTCAATCTATACGGATCGCCCGTGAGTGAAAAAGCTCTGCATTTTGTCATCAAAGACGCGGGTGCACACCTCTCTTGAGAGTGTGAGGACTGACCACGAGGAAGGTCAGTATGTTTTTTTTTTTTCAACAAAAAGAGAGGAACTTGAACAGATTTTTGGATTACTCACCATAGTCATATGCGATGACAGTGAGCAGAGCGACTTGCAGTCCTTTATGAGTCCAAAAAGAGAACATGTAGCAACGGGCGCACCGGTCAGATAGTCGTTCTGTTGAAGGCCTATAACTGCAATTACCGCGGAGCTCATGGACTCGATATGAAAGACGCCAAAACGGAAGGCGGAAAGACGCTCCTAAGGAACGGGACAGTGCTATTGAGAGAGGAAGATGCCAACAAGGATGAAGACGGGAAGGGGGACACACCGTTCCACAGACATAACATACCTGATACAAGTCGGAGAGTCATTACGAGGCATCTGACAACGACGGAGTCTGTTTGGGATGGGGGTAGCACGCAACTCCGCAAAACAAGTTCGCGTGCAACACAGCCGAGTGTCTAGCCACGTTGTTAGGAACAGGAGCACGCCAACAAATCCCGGCTCGCCAGGTGCTGGTCACGCGACCTCATCTGACAGTAGGAGTGCGGCGCTGTCTGGGGCCAACGGTTATCTCCTCGGGTCCTGAAAGACAGATGCGAGCTTATTTTTATACTCGTGCCATTCTCTGCGGAGGGTGAATTCGGAAAATGGTGATGGTCCGCTAATGGAAACGTCCATATGTCAGCGATAAGTGTCCGGTCACGTGCCACTTGAACTTTCACACATTTATGTAAACCACCATCTTCATTACTTGCTGGAGTTGCTGTCTCTCACTAGTTGCTAGGATGTGCACGGGTACCAAAGTTTGGCTTGGAAACACGCAGTTCCATGGCTTCAAGGGGGTAAAGTGGCATATGAATCATTAGGACGCTCCAAAGTCGCACTGGTATCCCCTCTTCCCATGATCTAAAGCATGGTTCGGCATTAAATCGACTCGTCCACGCCCTGGGACCCAATCGTGCACGCAGAAAGTACATTCCTCAATGGCTAGGCGAGTCTCATAAGTAAGTGGAGTGTCTCATCTGAAGCAAGGGTGGGTTGTACCCAAAATGTACCCAGTCACTTCAAACTGGCATTCCGAGCTCACGACCATCAGATTGCCTTTTCAAATGGGCTTGAATCTCATTTCTAGGTCAGAGTGTGCCGAATGAATTTATGCACATACAGTCAGTCTTACAGGTTTGTCCGTTCTCTCTCTAGACTAGATGCTTTGCTCATGCAAGCCCACACACTGGTTTCAGACTTCGACCTCCCATTGCTCACAGTCTTTTCCCAAACCAGTTCTCATAAGTCTCTTTGATGCCCTAGACGATTCGAATGTTCAGTACCCGAACATTGATGGGTCATGCTACCAGCCAAGTGACGTACCGCGTCAAATGTGGCTTTGAAGCTCGGACGTTCAAGGACGCGTTGCGCATACGCATTGAATTTCGCATACTTTTCGCTGCCATACACCTCCAGGAACTCGCTGCCTTGCCCGAGCGGGTACCTTCCTAGTTCGTTCGTAGCGACAAGGTTCAACCGAGCGATGAACGGCGCAATGGCGATGTCTGCGAGGGTGTACTGCTCGCCGATCGCGTAGTTACTTCCAGCTGGCAAAAGGTCTTGGACTGCTTCGACGGCCGCCAAGAGGTCTGCGTAGCCCTCTCCGCGCACGACGAACTTGATGTAGGCAGGGACGAACTTGGAGCCGACGACCTCAGTGAAGAACCGGGCTTGTGCGCGGAGGACGGGGTCCTTTGGGAGGATGTTGGCCTCGGGGAACAGGTCGGCGATGAACTGGACGAGGACGAGAGACTCGGCGAGCTTCACGGATTCGGGCGATGGATTGTCGGGCGGAACGTCAGGCCCTCCGTACGCGATGACAGGTACCTGGGCGAGGGGGGGTGGATGAGAAATGATACCGTCGCGCCAATGGAGCTGAAGACGGGACGATACCTTGCTCGCTGGGTTCACCTTAGGGGCATACCACTCGGGTTTGTTCCACAGGTCGACGTAAAGGGCTTTGAACTGCGCCTTGGCTTCTGCAAGCGCGATCTCGACCTTTTCATTCCGATCGATGAGGGTCAGAAGGTGCGACCATAATTCGAAAAACGTACCCTGTGTGAGAAGGGGCAGATCTGGCCCGAGGGATAAATCAGTCAGTCGAACGAGGATGATCCGCTTCAACGGCCATACCTTGGCGGAATACAAAGTAATGGCACTCATGGATGGATAGGGTCGTTGGTTGGAGACGAAAGGTGTTTGAGTACTCTGCTGTTCTCTGAGTGCAACCTGGCAAGACTACTTATAGTCTGCCCGTTGAGTCCCGGGGCCTGCTGACTGATCGGAGGATAGTCAAGCCCCGACTCCGACCAGAAATGGCGCCATCACGCTAGCCAGATTATGTTGATGGTTGCCAATGCATATCTGTCAGCTTCCCACTTCACCCCAAATCCCGCGTATCGGGATTGCCGTCATATCGCTGGGGAAGAAACATCTAGGGAAGGTGTGTTGAATGCAGTAGGCAAACGTTTGACGACCCGCTTCAATTCCGATTCTCCCACACACATGGGGGCGGCGCAGTAAGCAAACCAGACCCTCCACCCCCCAGAGATCTCAAGATAGCCTCGTTCTGATTCTGTAAGACTCTGCTAGTGTATGACCGCACCTGAGATTCCTCGTACGTTGACGTCGTGCTCGGCCGGTAAAGGCCAAATCACACTCGTGTCAGCACCCCCACCCGGACTACTTGGTGATGGGGCAAACCTGAAACGGACCGTAAAGATCTTGCTTCCAGGTCTACCCCAAAAGCTGAGTCGTCGACGGGCGTCAAGGTTCGAGCTGGATCATGACGTGATTCCCCAAATCAAACGATTCCCCCATTCGTTTCTTGGAAATTTACCCGCCGAGGCATAGCACACTGCAGAGGGGCTATACAAACGAATGCCAAGAGTCCGAGTCGCTCCGTGCGGAACGGAGAAGGCACGGGTCCCAGGGATGGATGGGAAGGCGGAACCTCCGAGAGGAGAGAGGAAGAAAAGTGTGTTACTGTGCTAAGAAGGATGTCACTGCTACCTCGATGCCAGCGGTTCGATGGCTAATCGCTAACAGCTCGCCAGCGACCGTGCAGGGGTTTGAAGGCTGGGCGAGAGACCGTGCCACGAGCGGGAGTTGCGCACTGCTTGGTGTCGCGGTGCCAAGTGGTAGGTCTTTCAAGGTGTTGACGGGTGTCTACAGGTCATATCGTCGGGGAGCTGCTCCGAACTTCGAGAACGCAAAGTCATGCTGTTCTCTGCGAGGCGAATACGAAAGCTGGTGATGCTATGAACGCCAGGTGATGATGAGTACGTCAGCGCCTTTGAAAGGTGCCAACCAAAACCAACCCAAAGATAGCCCACGTGCCATTTGCACAAGCTAGTACGACACTGCTTGCTAACGGGTCGCGTAGTTGCTCGGATGGACGCGATGCTCGAAATCGCTACCTAAAAACTGCCTTGAAAACATGCCGTCGCCTTCAATCTCTGCTGGTTGAAAGGTACGTAGTTTCGAGCACATGAAACACACGTTCAAGTCGCCAGTATGTAACGTTCCATCAAACCTAGCTAAGCCCCCTCCCCCTGTTCCACCGCATGCACCGGCCCCCGACACTTTGACTCCAGCAGAATTCAGATAGCCAGCCCGAGTTCATGTCACATTGCTTCTCTACAAAAGCTTTGATTCATGTGTCGGTCGCTACGCGAGCAGTTAAGTACACAAAATCTACGCATCCATGTATCCACTCTACCAACTAAACTGCCTCGCTCGGCATTGGTCGTACACCGGAACACTGCTTGTTGTTCGCTATACTCGCGCAAACCGTTTGGCATAAGCGTCTTTGTTATGCTCCTAGGTGTCCACAAAATTCAGTGCCCAAACATCGGTATATAAGACCGATCACGTTAGCAACGGAACGACGTACCGCGTCGAACGTAGTCTCGAAGCTCGGGCGATCCACGACACGCCGCGCGTACGCGTCAAACTTTGCATACTTGTCGTCGCCGTACGCCTTCAGGAATTTGCCGCCCTGCCCGACGGGGTACCTCCCGAGTTCGTTCGTAGCTGCAAGTTTCAGCCGAGCGATGAACGGCGCGATGGCGATGTCTGCGATGGTGTATTGCTCCCCGGTGGCGTAGGTGCCGCCAGCTGGCAAGAGGTCTTGAATTGTTTCGATGGCCGCCAAGAGGTCCTCGTAGCCCTCTCCGCGAACAATGAACTTTGTATAGGCCGGAACGAGCTTGGAGCTGACGACCTCGGCGAAGAACCGGGCTTGTGCACGGAAGACAGGGCCCTTTGAGAGGAGGTTGGCCTCGGGGAACAGATCTGCGATGAATTCGACGAGGATAAGGGACTCGGCGAGCTTCACAGATTCTGGCGACGGGTCCTCGGGTGGGACGTCGGGTCCGCCGTACGCGATGGCAGGTATCTATATTTGTTCGGGGCGGACGCGGATGAGGAACAACGCAATCTCGCTCGTCGATGAAGTAGAGAGAACTGGACGTTACCTTGGCTGCCGGATATACTTTGGGGCCATACCACTCGGGCTTGTCCCATAGATCGATCTGGTAGGTTTTGAATTTGGCCTTTGCTTCCGTGAGGGCGATCTCGACCTTTTCTCATTTCGGATAGTCAGTGCTGCTACTGGTAGAAATTGCGACTACGCTTTATTAAACCTACTCTGTGTCCGTAGGGGCAAATCTGCTCCAAGGAGATAAGCCAGTCAGCCGAGCGAGGATGTCCTGGGTTGATGGTCGTACCTTGGCGGTATATAGTGTAATGGCACTCATGAATGGACGAAAGTCTGTACTGGATGAGGGCAAATGGTGCTCTACTACTCTCTAAACGCAACCTGGTACGTCTACTTATAGCCTGCGAGCCGAGCCCCTGCGTCTGCTGACTGATTTGAGGGCCCCAATTCTGAACAAGAAAATATTTGGGGGCATCGCGCTACTCTGACCATGCTGGTGGTTGCCGACTCATACACATATCTGTCAGCGTCCCACTTTGCCCCAAAACCCCGTGCGTCGGGATCACTTCCATAGCCCTGGAGGAAAAATGTCCAGGTACCGTGCGTTGTGACGCTACAGGTCGGACTGCTCACTTCGACTCCTTGCACGGGTGCCAGTGGCGGCCCCAAGGACAAACCAGACCCCCACCCCCCGGAGATCTCAGGATAGTCTCGTTCTGTCAGCGATCTTACAAAAGTCTACTGACATACGACCGGAATACAAGGGATCGTCTCTCTGCGTTGACGTTGTGTTCGGCCCGTAAAAGCCCAAATCACATTCGTGTCAGCATCCCCCAGCCGGACTGCTCGGCGATGGGGCAAGCCAGGAGCGCAACACGGCGAGTAGAACTCGCTTCCAGGTCTAACCCCAAATGAAAGTCAAGTCGACGAACGTGATCAGAATCATCATGACGTGATTCCCCAACTCAACATCCCTCCCCAACCTCCTCGATCCCTGGAAATTTACCCACCAAGGCATGGTGCATAGAAACGAGGCTATACAAATGAATGCCGTCATGAAATGTCCCAGCCTTCGCACCGTGCTGAACGGGATGCAGAGATCGGTGGAAAGCAAAAAAAAAACCGAATTTCGCACAGTCCCGGAATGGACAACAAAACCAGGTCCAAATGTTGAAGCAGCGAGGCACGTCCCAGCGAGAGGTATATAGAGCGGTCCGCAACGTGCACGTAGGTTGTCCTCCCCCACTGTAGGATCGTGCAGACCCCTCTTCAACATTGAACAAGGCAGCTTGTACAGCCCCCTTTGAGTTCACTGTCGATCAGCACGTCGTACACGTGAGCAAGAGTGACGACGATAGTAGCGGCGGACGCTGAGAAAATGGGCATGATCGGAATTTTTTGAGTTTGGGTGAGTCTGGCTCTGTGAGCCAGCCGGACGGACACCAGGAGAATCATTGGGTCCGTTAGGCAGCGTCTGCACGATCTGAAACTTGAAGGGGCGTCCCTAGATGACTGCAGGGAAGGATATTTATCCCAGTCCTCAACAACACTGCACCCATGGGGTGGCCTCCCCACGCACAGCGCGAACAGCATCGGGAAACCACGAGATCTAGTGCGGGAGGGGTCTGACCGACTGCACGGAGACGGTAGGCCATCTTAAAAACGAAAAACGACAGGTGCGGACGGGTAGCACTTGGAGTGAGCAAATGACGTCCGAACCTGGTATTCCGTTTGATGAGGCGGCGACATGTTTGGCAAGGGCTATACCTTGTCCATTAACACGCTTAATTAATGACCATGTCGTCAGCAATAAATGGTGGTTGACCACATGCTAATATAGCGATGATGCTAATTGGAGGACAAGGATGTTCCTCACGCACCTGATAGGATTGGTCATGAGCGATCACGTGTCACTGGCTACACCAGTTTTCCTCGGCATCTTCCGCATCCTTTGACACCGTTGATGCCCCCTGCGCTCGAACTCTCGACGAGACTCCCAGTGCCCCCGTTCCGCCGCATCCACTGGCTATCAGCACTTCCGCTTGCTAGAATTTTTGAACCTGACCCGCCTTTGCACGAGATAGGATTCCCCTGTTCGTGATCCAAAGTATAGACCTTGAACAACGTGTCCTCGCCTTCAGTATCATCTACACAGTTTTTGGGCAGGGACTCCGTGATAGCCAGGTGACACTCCAGCACGCAGATGAAATTAACCTCGCATGAGGGTAACAGCGCCCGGGAGTCTCGAAGATCACAACCAAATTCCAAATCGCAGGATACATATAGCCACCCCGGAATATACCGCATCTTATCGTTTGTCTTTGGGAGCCCTGATTCACTTATTGATCGTCATACAACTAGTCAAACGAAGTCTATCCATCCATTCAGCCTGCAGACAAAGCCCTCCGGTGCGCTATTAAAGCACAAACATTGGTCTCATACTTCAATCCCCTTTCGTTCGCTATGCTCGCGCAAACCGCTTCACGTAGACGTCTTGGATGTGTTCCTAGGTGACCGCAACATTCAGTACCCAAACATAGCCATGTGGGCCCTTGCACGGTAGCAACAGAGTGACATACCGCGTCGAATGTGGCCTTGAAGCTCGGACGCTCCAGGACGCGCTGCGCATACACGTTGAATTTTGCATACTTGTCATCGCCATACGCCTTCAGGAACTCGCTGCCTTGCCCGACGGGGTACTTGCCCAGTTCGTTGGTAACAGCATGGTTCAGCCTGGCGATGAACGGCGTGATGGCCACGTCCGCCAGGGTGTATTGCTCCCCGACGGCGTAGGTGGCGCTGGCTGGTAAAATGTCTTGAATCGCTTCGACGGCTGCCAAGAGGTCCTCGTAGCCCTCGCCACGTATAACAAACTTTGCAAAGCCAGGGACGAACTTGGAGCCGACGACCTCGATGAAGAACCGGGCTCGTGCACGGAGGACGGGGTCGTTTGGGAGGAGGTTGGCCTCGGGGAACAGATCGGCGACGAATTCGACGAGGACGAGCGACTCTGCGAGCTTGACAGACTCGGGCGACGGGTCCTCGGGTGGGACGTCGGGGCCCCCGTATGCGATAGCAGGTACCTGTGCTCGCGTGGGGAGGACATGGATGAGCGATGATGCAGTCCTGATGGAGTAGGGAAGGGAACACTACCTTGCTCGCTGGGTTCACCTTTGGCGCATACCACTCGGGCTTGTTAAACAAATCGATCTGGTAGGCTTTGTAGTCAGCCTTTGCTTCCGTGAGGGCGATCTCGACCTTTTGTTTTTCATTCGGAATGGTCAGTGTTGTACTGGCTGAAAGTGCGACCACGCCTTGGTAAAACGTACCCTGTGTGCATAGGGACAGATCTGTCTCGAGATAAGCCGGTTAATTGAGCAAGGGTGATTTGGGTCGACGCTCGTACCTTGGCGGTATACAATGTGATGGCACTCATGGGCGGGAGATGGTTGAAGGATGAATCGACGACACTTCGACCAGCGCCTACTTGTACTATCTGGACGGTGTCTGCTGACTGATCCGACTCAAGTTTGAACAAGAGTGACGCAATACTAGGGCGAGTGATTGCTAACACTGATCCGTCGGCATCGCACTCATTCCAGGGCCGCAGACGTCGAGCTTGTGTCGTCATACAGCAAGCACGGGCGCGCTGCTAGCAAGCCGTCGAGCGTCGCTTCTCGTCCGACCACATCAGCGCCTGAAGCTCGCGATGTCTTCAACTCTCCAGACAGGCGGCAAACACTGCCTGCAGCACAGTGCGTCGATCCAGAAGCCTTCGCCGCGGCCTGCCAGTGGCTACTCCGAGGAGCGGCGTAGGGCCACTGATCATAACGCCGTTCTCAGGCGCAGCGTTTTCAACCATGTTGGTAAGCATACACTGACATATCGTGGGGTAGCCAATAGTAGCATTGCGAGGTCGACACGACCAGCTGCCAGCAGGGCTGTGTCTGTCACGATGAGACTACGCCGGACGCTTTTGTGCTTGGTCCAGAGATTGGCCTCTGACCCGGCTCTGACGGTTTAACGACTCGACGAGTCCACGCCCTCGAGCTACAGCCTGAGAACTAACAGCATGCTTCCCTTTCTGCGGCTTCTCCGATCCTGTCCCTGGGGCTGTGGTCGTGTCTCGCTTGTACATCATACACAGTGATCATAATCCAAGTGGGAGCGTCCACCCCGTATAAATGCAAAGTGAGCACCCTGGTGCGCGCTTTTTCTCTGTCGAGAAACGTCCCCGCAGTTCTCCTGGCATTCACCGCGTACTACTTTGCTGCGACGTCATGTCGGGCAAAAGTTCCATACGCGTCCTTTCGAGAGCCTCTCTCCCACCTCCCGTCGTCAGCAACGGAGAGAAAGTCGTTTATGTACGCTTTCCCGTTCCTTTCCACCGGCCTGCATCGCTCACTTCTGACAGGTCGAGTTTGAAGATGGAGATCGGCGAAATCCCCAAAACTATTCTCTCCTGAAAAAATGGGCCATCACTCTGATCGCCTGTTGCTTTGCTGGAACGGCGGGTAGTTCACTTGTGTCTCATCGTGTTTCACGACGTACGCTCACAGCACTATTCAGGCGCGGCTTCGTCCTCATTCGCTATCAGCACTCCATCCTTGATACAAGATTTACATGGTACTCAGCTGCAAGCGGCACTGGGCCTCGGCATCTATGCTGTAGGCTACGGGATCGTTCCCTTGGTCTCCTCGGCGTTCAGCGAGGTTTGCTGTTTCCATCTCACCCTTTGATTCAACCATCATGTCTGTGTAGGAGGTTGGCAGAAGACCGGTATACATTTTCTCGGTGGTCATGTTCACCCTCACTCAAGTCATGGTCTCAGTGTAAGGATCATGTTCGTCCCTGATCATCCACACTGCTCACAGAGTCTGTCACAGGGCACCAAACATGGCAGTGGTACTTACAGGGCGAGCTCTCGGTGGAATTTTTGGATCCACAGGGGCATCCTTAAGCGGAGGTAGCATCGCGGACATCTGGAAGCCTCAGGAGTAAGTATCATATGAACCATGTCTCTTTGTGATCTCACTGTATGCAGGCGCGGCATACCCATGTCATTCTTCGCTTTCGCATCGATGTTTGGGCTTGGACTCGGGTCGGTGATCGGAGGTGTGATCCAATCTGCTCTTGGTTGGCGATGGGTCCAATGGATCCATATCATGTAGGAACTGTCTCCTTTTCGTCTCATCAACATGGGATCACACTTTGATACAGGTTTTCTTGCGTTCTCATCCCCCTCGTCTCGCTGATGGGCGAAACGCGTTCTTCCATCATCCTCATTCAGATCGCGAGGGCCAGACGCAAACTCACTGGGAGCGACGTTCATAAAGCCAGGGAAGAGGTCGATAAGGAGGGTCTTTGGAGCCTTATCAAGACATCTTGCACTCGGCCATTATGTGAGGCATTCATGTTCCCCCTACGCCGCTTATCTCTAGCGATGATGACAGATTTCTTGCTTACCGAACCTATCGTGCAGAGCATTAGCGTGAGTTTCCCACTGGTGTTACGTACTTCCCCTGTTGGCTGACGCGCTTGGTCATAGGTGTGGTGTGGTTTCGCTTGGGGTGTCGTATACTGCCTCTTCGAGTATGTGGTCCTCCTATCCTTTGATGCACCGGTTCATTGGCCGCCAGGGCAATTACTCCCATATTTGAAACGGTCTACGGGTTCAATGTCCAGCAGACTGGATATGTATATATAACATTGAGGTGAGTCAAGTCCCTGTCATCTTCGGACCGATACCCATGTTACGCAAGTATTGGGGCCGTAATCGGAATCTTTTCCAACCTGTATCAAGATAAGCTCTACAGGTAAGGCTTTCTCAGTGTTCTGAGCACGACTAAATACGATGGGAATCATGGGATATGCCATAATATAACCAGGAGACACTATGCTCGAAGGAAACAGGAAGCACGACTATATCTCGTATGCGTCGCTGCTCTGTGTCTTCCAATCGGCATGTTTATCTTTGCCTGGACTGCATCGCCAAACGTCCACTGGATAACCCCTATCATTGGACTGACGGTCAGCTGATGCTTTCTTTGTTCTCTTTTCCCGTCCCTTTGCATGTGTCCCTCATTACACCATAAAGGTGTTCATGAGTGGGGTCATGATCATCTTCCAAGCGGCGTTCCTATACCTCGCGGACTGGTACGCTTGTCCCAACTTCTCCGCGGTTGTCGTCTTCCCTCATTCGGGCGTCGACCAGCTACAACACTTACGCATCCTCTGCGCAAGCGGGGCAGTGCTTGTTCCGTACGTCTGCACCTCCAAATTCACCCCCGCTCCACAAGTGCCGTCGTTCTCAAACACTCTTTCGTTTTATCCTTGACAGGAAACCTGATGGCCTTGGCTTTTCCGCTCTTTACGCAACGCATGTTTGCCACGCTGACGTACAGATGGGCGCTCACGCTCTTTGCGATCCTCGCCCTCGTGATGGCCCCTACGCCGTTCGTACGTCCGAGTCTCCTCCCCCTTTTCCTTTAGCGCTTTGGTGGGACGAACATTGGCGGTAAACCTGACTTTTATTTTATGGCGGTCGTGAACGGGGACCGCGTAGGTCTTGTTCTTTTACGGGCACAAGATACGCGCACGCAGCATCGCCTCTCGAAAGATCCTGGAGACCCCAGACGACACGCGAACGTCGCATTCCGATCCCGAGCCGCTGCCATCGCCGCCGTCATCGTCGCCATCTCAATACCCAGGCCCAAACAAGGTATGAAACAAAAAGGGGTCAGGACCACGAGTCGACCGTCAGTATGCGACGCGGATGTAAGTTTACTTGTGGAGGGGTCCGATTGGACCGGGTCGTGTATTTGGGTGACACGTACATATGTAATACTACCAGGCTGTGTTTCCTTCGCCAGTCAGCTTGTCAAACATAGTTACACGTTCGCGTTCATTGTCAAGTGAACCGGCTCTCGTCCGCCGTCCATGCGGCGCGGAGTCAAAACAGTGCGCAAAAAAGCACCAGGTCATTCCGGCTCTCGGGCCCAAGTGAAACAACTTGACCGCCTCAGGCTAGTCAGACGACAGTGATATCACATCGTCGTCCAATTCCCGTTTGTTCGCCCACTTCGAGGGGCTTTTTGTGACCGGAGGGCTCACCTTTTGCCTCTTCGATGTGCCCGCCGAGGGCCGCAGCGAGTACTCCCAATCCAAAACCCCACCTCCGTCATCCTCGTCCCAATCCCCATCCGACAGCGGCGCTCGGTCGACCATGCGCATCGCGTGCGTGAAATCCTCCCCAGCCTCATCCTCGTCCATGCCAAAGTCCTCTCTCCCTTCATCCTCGTCCTCGCCCCCGTCCCTGCCGTCGGCGTCCACGTCCTCCACGTCCCC
>JBBPTT010000042.1:0-69567 GCA_038094175.1 Boletellus aff. lepidospora
GACTCCGACGCCGACTCCGCCGGGTACACCTCCACGGACTTGAGCTCTACCAACCGCACGATCATATTTTTCTGCTCCTCGAGCAGTTCCGTGTGGTGGTCAAGGGCGTCGACCTGCATCCGGGCCGCATCCCGGAGTTCAGTCACCACCTTGACCAGCTGCCCCAGCACCCGCACCAGCGTGTCCTCGCGCTCTGGGCCCTCTCCACGCACCTTCTCGTCCTCCGCCCGAGTCTTTTTGCTCAGCCCGGCCTGCCCCACGCCCTCCGTGTCCCGCCTCCGCCTTTTCTCCATCGCCAGAGCCCCCAGCCAGTCGCACTTGACCTTGCCCTCCTGGCAGGCCACGCACGACCGGGACTTACCGGGCCCGATGACGCATCGGACCCCCCGCTCCCGGCACCTCTCACACCTCACATACTCCCCTGCCTTGCTCTTCCCCTTGTCCTGCGGCTGCTGTTGCACGGCCACCTCCGCCGCCTACTCCAGTCAACCCCGAGCCATGACCAAAATACTGCCACGTACCTGTTTTCTCGCGGCATCCTCCACCGCTTGCATTTCTCAGCTTCCTCTGCCACTCTCCGCGCTGCCTCCGCTTTCCTCGCCACCTCCGCTCACCTCGCATTCTCCAGCTCCATCGCCCTCCTCCGCGCCTCCTCCGCCTCCTTCCGGGCTTTCGACCGCTGTTTCCGCTCGGCATACTTCGCATTGGCTACAGCCTCATTGTCCTTGTCGTGCTCAGCGACCTGGTCATCGGACCACTCGGAGATTTTGGTGATATTGAGGGGGGCGGACATCGTTGTTGAAAAAGTAGGGGGAAGAGGTTAAGGAATAACTAAGCGAGAAAACCGGACTTTTAACAGGCCTAAAATTTTTCGGACTCTGACCGAACTCCGCATTGTGCGTCGAGTCGCTCACGGCCTTCAGGGGTTCAGGCCTAAGGGGGGGATACTGTCATATCCCAGACTTTCACCAAGTCCAACTCCGGGCCCAACTCCATTCGTCCTCTGGATCGTCCTCCTCGAGAGCGCGGTAACTCCCCGTCAGACTTTTGTGACTTCAATCTGTTTTCCCTTTTTGTATATCTGATTTCCTTTTACTACTTAGTCCTTTCCATTTAGGTTCTGTACACCGCCCGTTTCACCTGTCACCGGTGCGCAACTCCGTCGTATGTTTCAGCTGTTCTCCGTTCTCATGTACCTACGAACCTGTACACCCTTCGACATGTCCGCAGTCGATGGCAATGATTCCACTAGCGATTGCTGTACACCCCGTAGTATATAAGACTCCGTACATACACTGTGGTACTTTAGTTTGATATCGATTTAATTGCCCTCCGGTCAGTTCTGACCACCCTCCGACCCATCTCCGACCCTCCGACCTCTGAGGATGTGAGTACAAGGGAGCGACACATAAGTCCTGCTCCAAGCCCTTGCCCTTTCGCTCTCTTGTCCCTCTGCGCGTACAGTCCGGACATCGTCGGACTTACCCAGAGGAATGGATTTAACACTCACCCGAAAGAATGAGCCCTGGCTGTGGACTGCTCTGCAGGAATGAGCCTTTGTCACCCTCAAATCCTCCTTCTCCTCTGCTCCAGTCCTCTCCCTCCCCGATCCTTCCAAACCTTTTACCCTCATGACTGACGCATCCCTCCTGGCAGCAAGTGCAGTCCTTCTCCAATCTGATGCCAATGGAGACCTCCATCCCTGTGTATATTTCTCAAAAACTTTTAGTCCAGCTGAGCGCAACTACGACATCTATGATCGGGAACTCCTAGCAGTCATCCTGACTCTGCAGGAATGGCACCACTACCTTCTTGGCACCCCACATCCGGTTACCATCACCACAGATCATCAGAACCTCTTCTATTTGAAGGATCTTCGTAAGCTGTCTCATCGACAAGCTTGGTGGTCTCTCTTTTTACAGGACTTTGACATCTGTTGGAAGGTCACCCCCGGAACCCAGATGGGACCAGCAGATGCCCTCTCCAGAAAGGATCAGGTGGACACTTTGTTTGACAACATTGCCCCCATCATCCCTGAACCTGCAATTATCTCTGCGTTCGATCTCTCCCTGGCATGACACATTCAATCCTCCTCTGCATCTGATCCTCTGGTCCTTCAAGCAGTAAATGCCTTGAGGGAGGGATCTCCTCTTTTCCCTTGTTCCTCCCTCTCTGACTGATTCCTGGACGATGGCAAACTCCACTTTAGAGATCGCCTCTATGTTCCACCTGATGCACGCTCCTCCCTACTACATTCCTTACATTCTTCACCCACCTCTGGCCACACAGGCCAGTTCCGCACCAAGGCCCTTGTTGAAAGAGATTTTTGGTGGCCAGGTTTTGCCACCTTTGTTAGGAACTTTGTTGCTGGTTGTGCTGTCTGCCAGCAGTCTAAGGTTAATACCCACCCCACAGTTCCCCCAGTTTCTCCCATTCTCTCCTCCTCTCCTCTGCCTTTCAAACAACTCTCAGTTGACCTAATCACTGACCTTCCTCCCTCCTCTGGCTTCAACTCTGTCATGGTTGTGGTCAACCATGGGCTTACTAAGGGGGTAATTCTCCTCCCCTGCAACAAAACCATCGATGCTGCTGGAGTAGCTAAGCTCTTCTTTGACAATGTATTCAAACGGTTTGGACTACATGACTCTGTTATTTCTGACAGAGGCCCCCAGTTCACATCTGCCTTCACCCAAGAGCTAGCCAGACTCCTCCAGTATGACACTTGCCTCTCTACTGTTAGGACCGGGTCTCCGGTGCTCCGGAGGGATGTCCGAGGGTCGGGGTTGTGGGCCTTGGCGCAGGACTTATGTGTCGCGCCCTTGCTTAGGTTTGGGCCCTTAGGGGTCGGAGGTCGGAGTAGCAGAGTTGTGGATAGGAGGCTCGGAGTTACTAAGAGGATAGTTGGAGATGGTCGGGGACAGGGATCGGGAACACCGGGGTATCCTAGTCGATATTCAGACTGAGGGGTACATGACAGAGTATCTACGATTTATATACTGAGGGAGAACTACGGATTTGTAATACGGGTAAGGAGTAACCGGAGCTGTGCACCGTAGCGAGCGGAGTGACGGACTGCGGCGCTAAAGAATGGAGGCTGGGTAAACTATAATGTAGGTGACAGAAGGTGGCACAGCCTGTCAGAATACAAAGAAGTACATAAAAGGAAAGGGTCACGTGGGCCCGGGGGTCAGGGGATGCGTCCTGAAGGAGATCGCATCGGAGTTGTAGCGGAGATGTGACCGGAGGACCGGAGTGCTGGAACGGCATATGACATCTACCACCTATCACCCCCAAACCGATGGTCAAACTGAGCGAACCAACCAGGAACTCGAAACTTACCTTCACATCTTTTGTTCTAACAACCCGAGTGCCTGGTCTGAGTTCCTGACAACCGCTGAATTCCATCACAACTCCGTCCCCCATAGCTCCACCAAAGTATCCCCCTTTTCTCTCCTTTTAGGTTATGAACCATGCGCCTACCCTGCCTTAAGAAAGACTTTCCTCCCTGCCCTCTCAGATTGCCTCTCTTCCCTCTCCCAGGCTAGAGAAGAAGCCCTAGCGGCTCATGAGTCTGCCAGACTGGCAATGACTCGCCACTCCACTCACTCATTCTCCCCTTGGAAAGTAGGAGACAAAGTTTGGCTCGAAGCCACCAATCTCTGCATCCCATACCCGTCCAAGAAACTCGCCCCCAGATGACATGGACCTTTTGAGATTTCTCAGGTCCTATCACCAATCACCTACTGACTCCATCTTCCCCCCACTTGGAGAATCCATGATGTATTCCATGCTTCGCTCTTATCTCCGTTCAAACAGACTGATGTGCATAGACCATCATTTTCCAGACCACCGCCCACACTGATCGCCAAGGAAGAAGAGTATGAGGTCGAGGCACTCCTCACACACTGGGGTTCCCCTGGCCGATACAAGTACCTGACCACATGGAAAGGGTACGGTTCATCCGAAAACACCTGGGAACCCGAAAGTAATCTCCATCACGCTCCCCTTATTCTATCCAAATATAAGAAAAACTATCACTTATCCTAGTTTCCAATGTACCTAGTTCTTCACCCTTTTATTCCCCTCCTCTCGGCCCTCCTCTTTGTTTCCCTCCTCACTGCTTTCTTCACCTTATACTGGTTTTACACTTGATTCTCCCTTACCATGTCCATTCCCACTTCTCCTCACTCCTCCGCTTCCTCTTCCATCTCTGCCGCATCCGTTCAACATTCCACCCTTCGCAACATCCCCATACAAGCTATCCATCTCCCTCATGTCGTCACACACTCCCTCTATGCCACCATCTTGTCTGACCTGACCCTGGTCCTTGCCCTTGAGGCTCTTCCTCTATACCTAGAGGACGAGATCTCTCAGGAACTAGTGCGCCTTTTTCATGATAGTTCTCTTACACAAACTCTTCATTTTCATGCTACCCCCCTTGATAACCCCACAAGCTTTGGTCTTCCTCTTCGTCTTGCCATTAATCGCATCCCAGAAAGAATTCTTTCTGTTCTACACTTACAAGGCTTCCATGTTTTCATTGCTCAATTACCAGTTGACCTCATTTACCCTCCATTCAGTACTATCTTCACTGCTCTCCCTGTCCAAGACCATGACAACTACGTCTCTCATGTAGTCTCCCTCTCTCACTTGGACCTAATCTCCCAACCTCTGTCCTCCTCGAGCCCCTCTTCTCCTCCTCTCCCTGTTCCAGCTCACATCACTACCCCACCTCCTGCCTCCCCATTTATCTCCACTACTGAGTCCACTCTCGTCAATTCTCAGCTGGTCAACTCCCAGTCTTCCTCCTCTGGGGAAATCAATGAACACATCCATATCCCTGAGCAACCCTACGTGATCGTCCTACCCAATGGGACCTCAGTCCTCTCATCCCCCACTTGTCTCCTCCCTCGCTCCTTTCAGCTCCCACCGGCTCCTGCCTATTCTCGATGCCATAACTGTTGTCAGCTGGGACATTACCTGCAGGACTGCCCCACACATGCTTGCCCCCATTGTCACCAGCTCACTCCAGGCCATCGTGCGCAAGAATGCCTCATCACACGATGTAGCATTTGTCTATACTGGGGACATGGAGACCGAGCTTGTCCCACTCTCATTTGCTCAGGTTGTGGTAGATCTGGTCACACCACTAGCGACTGTCTGTTCGAACATTTCACTCCTGAACAGGCTACCTCAGTCTACAGAGGAGGGGGAGTTTCTTTGGGTTGAACCTGGGGTTCAACTGTACGAGAGGGGTAATGTTATGGTTTTCTCTCTCTCTTCTTGTCTTTTCCTTATCACCATCGAGTCCCTTCGCTGTGCAGGCCCCTATGGCCTTTATGCTTCCTCATATGTGTTTATTCTCTTTATCTTTGGCCCTCATTCCTCTTCAATCCAAATCCTTTCAAATCTATCAGCTTGACTACTGTTCCTGTGCCTTGATGGCCATCTTTCCTTTGTCACAATTCCATTCAATTCCATAGGCTTCTTTGCTTACACAATCTAGCCTATATATACCTTTGTCCTCCGATGTACTTTCTTTACTCTTGCTCTATGCAATATCAGCATACCTTGTGTCCCTCAAGTCCTCAGTCCTCTGAGTCCTAGTCCCAGTCCTTCACTTCTGCCAGAGAGATCCCTTTGCTCTCCTAGGTGTTTGGGATGCTGTTGACCTCTTCATGAGAGTCCACCCCATTCACAGGTTGCTTGAGTGACACAAGTGTCTGCTCAGCATAACACCTTTCTTCTTCATACCCAAGAAAGATGGAGGACTTCATCCATGTCAAGACTACCAGTATCTCAACAAACATATGATTAAAAATGCATATCTGCTACCCCACATTTCAGAACTTGTAGATCAATTAAAGGACACCACTATCTTTACCAAGATGGATATCCAATGAGGTTACAACAATGTCTTAATCCATCCTCCAGATCGATGGAAAGCTGCCTTCATCATCCCAGTAGGACTGTTTGAACCAACAGTCATGTTCTTTGGACAAAGCAATTCTCCAGCTACATTCCAAGCCCTCATGAATCACATCTTCACTGATATGATTGCCAAAGGATGGCTAATCATATATATGGATGATCTTATCATCACCTCCAAACAACCAGGGGAACACACAGAAAGAACTCACAGAGTTCTTCAACAAATGATGGATAATGACCTTTTCCTCAAGCTGAGTAAATGCTCCTTCAATGTCACTGAGGTTGACTACCTCAGAATGATAGTCTGACCCAGTGAGATCACTCTTGATCCAGGAAAACTCAAGGCCATTAAAGACTGGAATAGCCCAACCTCCATAAAACAAATCTGCTTGTTCATCAGATTCTGCAACTTCTACAGGAAGTTCATTCCCGACTTCTCCAGAATCAGTTGACCTCTTCACAAACTCACCAGGAAAGGAGTTACCTGGAACTGGTCATCAGAATGTGAGGAAGCTTTTAGAACCCTACAGAAGGCCTTCATGTCTAGACCAGTCCTCAAGTTGCCAGACTCCACCAAACCCTTCACGGTCATGACCAATGCTTCACTCACTACTTCTGGAGCAGTTCTCATGCAAAATGATGGAAATGGAGATCTCCACCCTTGTGCTTATTTCTCCCGAACCTTCTCTTCCAAAGAATGAAACTACAATGTCTACGATCAGGAGTTATTAGCAGTTATCCAAGCGCTGGAAGAATGAAGACATTACCTATTGGGAACAGAACACCAGGTGATGGTTCAAACTGATCATAAGAACCTGGCATACTTTAAACAACCCCATAAGCTATCCCACCAACAAGCCTGATAGATGTTGTTCTTGCAAGATTTTGACATCCAATATCAAAATCTTCCTGGAAATAAAATGGCCCCAGCTGATGCTCTATCCAGGCAAGAGGAGATTGACACTACCAGTGACAACCAAGATGTCATTCTCATCCCTGATGATCACTTTATCAATCTTATTGACCTCACTATCCGAGAAAAAGTGATCCTATCCACCAAGGACGATCCCCTAGCCAAAAATGCCATCATTGCCACACAAATGGGATCTTCACTCTTTCCTCGAGCCAACACCAACGATTGGAAATGGGAGGATGGAATGCTGTATTTCAAGGGACGTCTTTTTATTCTTGAGCCACAGTGACAAGCATTAGTCACTGAGCTGCATGAATCCTCCACTGGTGGACATGGTGGATATTTTAGGACTCTATCCCTACTCCAACAAGATTATTGGTGGCCCAACCTCTCAACTTTTGTCAGAAAGTTTGTCCATGGATGCACAGTTTGTCAAGCAAACAAAGTCAATACTCACCCTACAACACCACCACCGATCCCAAACCCCATGGAGGCAGACCGCCCATTCCAGAATATTTCTATGGATTTAATCACAGATCTTCCAATCTCAACTGGTTTTGACTCAGTACTGGTTGTGGTCGACCATGGCCTTACAAAGGGGGTAATTTTCCTCCCTTGCAATAAAACCATTGATGCAGCAGGGGTAGCCAAGCTCTTTTTCAGAAACATTTTCTCCAGATTCAGACTCCACGATCAAGTTACATCAGACAGAGGCCTTCAATTCGCATCCGCATTCACCAGAGAACTCACCTGACTCCTCCAATATGACCTAGCCTTGTCAACAGCTTATCACCCTCAAACTGATGGAGAAACTGAACATGTCAACCAGGAACTGGAAACATATCTTTGGATATTCTGTGATGGAAATCCTGCTAAGTGGCATGATCTTCTCCTGATGGCTGAATTCGCTCATAATTCTGCCACTCATTCAGTCACCAAACAAACACCATTTGCACTCATGATGGGATATGAACCCCAAGCTTACCCTGCTATTGGAACAACATTCCTCCCTGCTCTCAAATCTTGCATGACCACCCTTGACAATGCTCAAAAGGAAGCCAAGGCTGCTCACGTCTCAAGCTCAGCAACGATTGAAGGAAAGAATATGGCCCAAATACAAACCCTTTGAAGTCAGAGATAAAGTTTGGTTAGAAGGAAAAAATCTTCACATTCCCTACCCCTCCAAAAAACCTGCCCCTAAGCAAGAAGGTCCCTTCAAAATTGAAAAAGTCATTTCCCCTGTCTCCTTCTGTTACGCTTGCGTGGAATTATCCAGCAAAGCCAAAGGTTTGATGACTAGTCAGAACCAATGAAAGCAACTAACTGAGCGCACACTCTGAGGTGTAGTGCGAAGACACGAGAGGTTCTCACTAACTGCAATCAGCAGTCTCGTGGAGGCCAGATAACTACACGTAGATTGCGTAGAACTAGCTAGAGAATAGTAGTACAGGTCATGGATCTTTATATACTGCTAAGTACCTGGTCATGACAAAGAATCGGCCGATGAAGCGTTATCTACTATGACAAAGGGACTGCGGTATCCAGGGGAAAGAGGAACACAAGATGATGCGAGAGAATCATCTTAAGAGAGGAATGTCCGAAATAGAGATGGGCGCATCAAGCGTAAGACTAAACTGGGGAGGTGTGGGAGTTGAAGATAGATCCGAGTATAGATGGCTATCAGGAGTCGTGACTAATCGGGAAGCATAGACAGATGGAGAGGAAAAACTCATCAAGGTTATACCGCGTCGTGCCAGTCGAAAGGGAGTGGCATTTCTCGTAACAGCATCTAACCTCTCTAACACCCATGAACTCCTTTCCACATATAAGAAATTACACCCCTCTGCATTCCTTGAGAAAGTCTCCCTATTGAAATCTCCTTTCCACTGACAATGAAGAAACTATTAAAAATGAAAGTCTTGGAGCTGGAATCTCCAATGTACAAAGGGGGTATTGTTACAGTTTTTCCTTAACTCTCCTTGATAAGTCTTCCCTATTCTCAACCCAATGATGACAACTACCAAAAACCTCCAGAATCCCTCCCGGCATTAGTCAAGTCACAACTACCTTCTGAACAACCCAGTACCATTCATTATTTCTCTTGCCCTATCACCTTTGTCACACCTTCACATCATCACCTCTTCACACTGTCACAACTTTACCATCTCACTATGATGGTAACCATGCATAGCCTCGCAGCCACCATCTTTTGATCCTGTTACAAGAAATGTGACTCCTTTGAGTCGGAGAATATGAAGAGCCACTTTGATGAGTTTTTCCTCACCTTCCACATATGCCTTTGACACTGTGTCATCCTCTGATAGTCATTTAACTACAGGATCAACTTCTATTCCTATGCCTCCCATCTTTGTTTCATCCCTTGATGTGCCCATACCTCTAATGGACATATTCTCCTTCTCCCCTATATCGATTCTCACATAGTAACTCCTGATGACTCCTTTGTGGCCAATTCTTAGTCACTTGTTGATACCAAATCATATATAAGTCCTTATGCCATATACCACTACTCCTTAGCTAGTTCTATGCAATCTATGTGTAGTTTTCTGGCCTCCTCAAGACTGCCTGTTGCAGTTAGAGAGATCCTCTGGTGTCTTCACACTACACCTCAGAGTGTGCACTCAACTAGTTGCTTTCATTGGTTCTGGACTTGTTGTTGAACCTTTGACCTTGCTGGATAACTCCACGCAAGTGTAACAGCCTCCATGAGACTACTCTCAAGCAGTTAGTGAGATTCTCTTTGTGTCTTTGCACTACACATTAGAGTGTGTGCTTAGACTAGTATCTTTGTGTCCAGACTTGAAGTCCAGACTTCCAGACTTGTGTATCAAGTATCTGGACTTGCTGGGTAACTCCATGCAAGCATAACAGCAACACTCATACCCATCACAGCTGCCAAACCCTTGTTTGCAGGTAATCCCCTTTGACATTACTCTCTCATTTCTTGCAAGCATTGCCACTACCACAGTAAGGGAGAAAAGGCATATTGGTAGGGTCAAGGAGGTCCCCATTGTGCCACTGGACTTGATGAATGAGTTGTGGCAGGACACTGCCACACAAGGGCAGGATTGTGTTCAGTCTCTGCCCAAACTTTATTGAGGTCAGGTGAGGCTTATGTCACGTGAGTCGGACAGCTCGGATGTTCGGAAAGGCCAATTCCCAGATGTCCTCTAGAGTCGCGGGCCGCGACTGCCCGTTATTTACCCAAACCGATGTAAACTGCAAATCCAACTGATGATTTGAACCAGTTCAACTCGGGGGGTGGCAATTCTAAACTTGGTAACACCGAACTGTGGTGCTGACAGTGAGCACGACAGATGCAGTCAACGATCCAGAAGCGCTCCTCGACGCTCCTCGCGACGGCACCTCCCCCACTGCAAACCTTTCCTGGCGATCTCTTCTCTGATTCGCGCTTTCATGGGTACCAGGGCCCGAGCCGGAACGTGCGCCTTCCTCGCGCAACCACCAGCACGGGCGGTACAATGGCCAAAAGCGAAGACGGTGTGAGGTGTGTGGTCGCAGGGAGGGAATGTTCGTCTGATTGCTCATCTTCTATTCTGTCTTGCCTGACGGCGGCGGCAAAACAGCTTTGCGTGTCCTTCGTTTATCCGACCCAGAAGACACGTCCACCTCAGACCAAAAGTCAGCAGTCGTTGGGCGCGGTGGGCATCGCGTGGAGCTGTCCAAGGACCTCTGGGATGGGAGTGGGCTCAAGATTGAGAGCGTGAGCACGGACGTGGCATGGTGCAGCGGCAGTTCGTGTTCCTTCGCGATGCAACGCCTTCGGAAGACTCAGATTTCCCCCCAGATTTCAACAACAAGATACTGACAAGCGCCAGGAACGGTGATCTCATCATGTGGGATTTGGACAAGGCTGGCAACACCAAGTACGGTAGGTGTTGTCGACCGTCTGCTTTCGCGACTGACGTGTTTCTAGAACGAAAGACAAAGAACCACATTCGCTCCATCCATAAGCTCTCCTGCTCGACCATAGTCCCATACTATTGCATCACGGGCTCTGCGGACGGTGATATGCGCATCTGGGTATGTGTGCCTTCCCCTCCGTACTCGTACTGTTGCCGACGGAGTGCAGGATCTGCGAGACATGTCGCGTTCAGTGATGAAGATCCACCACCCCACATGTGTCCGGTCTCTCGTGTTCTCTCCTACCCTCTCCCACCCTCTGCAAGCCGTCGTTGGTCTCGACAACGGGTCTATATACCGCTGGGACCTGCAAATGGGTCAACGTGGTCAGCTGGATCGCTTGCCCGTAGCGCATACAGGGCCCATTCTTGCCTTGGATTGGTGCAGCACCTGGGTCACGGACAAGGGTGCAGATAGCGTCCCCACGCAGCTGGAACGGAGTTGGATCGTCAGTGGTGGCCTCGATCACACAGTCAAGGTATGTCACTCTTCTTACCCTGCCGAACTTTCATGTACGACGTATTACAACAGGTGTGGGATCTGCCCGGGTCGAGCGCCACAGCACACATGGTGAATAAACCGACGTATGTGCTACATCCTTCATATCCGGTCAGATGTGTTCTCTGGCGGCCTGGATATCCCTGCGAACTAGCGCTGGTTTCGAACGCGGAATTTAGCGGTGGGAGTGGTGCAGAGCTCTTGGCCAGCCCCCGAATGCAGAACGTGATTCCTAGCGCGCTTTCGGTCACTTCTGTGTCTGAACCGAAGGACGGAGAAGGTAAAGCTGGCCTGGCTGGTGAAACAGTCGAGATCTGGGACGTCCGTCGTGGATGGATCGCCAAGTGGACCGTCGACACGTGCGCTCCTGATGGTGCGGTAACCGGTATGCATCTGTTCCCCTATGTTACGTTCGCGCCAAAATTCATCCTCGCGCGCCCTTGTCAGATGTCGTGTTTCGTGATTCCCATGCAGTTTGGGTTCAGCATGCGTCTGGGACGTTTGCGCAAATCGACCTGAGGCACTCGCACCGACCTATTGATGCAGTGCCGAGAGTTGCCCTATCTTGGAATGCCGTTGATGGCGCAGACGGGGCGCTCGCGTTCGTTGCCGACAAGAGGGGTGGACGGGAGGTACCCTATGACGATGTGTGAGTCGGTTTTGTCCTCTTTCAGTGAGCCACTCAAAGATTTTCTTTGGCAGTCACCCAGATCGGCGGTCGTTGCTCGCTGACCGGAAGAAGAGATTAAAAGCATTGGGTGACAAAAGCCGTGCGCCTTGTTTGCAGAACATGGGGATGTATGTTCGCGTGCCCCCACTTGAAAGCACTGGGCCAGATGTGTTCGTAAGGCTTGCTAAGGGTTATGTTGTACCCGAGAGGCCAGCGAAGAAGAAAGAAGTCTGCGCTCTGAACGCAGAGGTGAGTGCACGTATGTCAGATTGTCAAGCCGCGGGAAGACTTGTCTTTTAGGTTGCCATACAAGCTGGGAATGTACATGCTGCCCAGGCATGGATGCTACTGGGATCACTGTTAACAGACATCATCCCAGAGTCCGTGACCGTTTCATTGCAGTCCCCCAGCAAGATTGATCGGGACCCGCCATACCCGCTCGTTCACTCAGCCTCCGCGCCGAGTACTCTTCCCTCAAATGAAAATACAAATAGACACAGTCCAGTCTCCAAGCGTGCTTCTTACCACGCCCTGTCCGCTGATGCTACCACCCAGTCAGTTTCATCACCCCTTCATTCTCCATCTCAATCGCGCGTCAGTCACCATCACCATCACACTCAAACGCCACGCTCAACATCAAACGAAGACCGCAAACACGTCCAACACCACCCCGAGGCACAGCCACCACCCCTGCCAACCAAGCCACCCCCCAACTCGCGTAACCTGACGCCGGCGTCGTCAGCATCGTCCTCGCCGCGCCATGTTCCCGTGTCTTTGCCCCCGGCGCCGGTGCCGGCTCTCCCACCAACGACGACGATGACGCCGACAGTCGTGCAGAGGCGGCCGTCGATGCTACTCTCGACTGCATCGGCGCCGCTGGTGCACACGCACGTCCGCCGGCCTTCGGTCTATGCACGTGTTGCAAGCGCTCCGAGCGAGAGCCCGAGCGTCGCGAGCGTGAGCGACAAGGGCAGCTTGCGGCACGTTGGCGAGGGCGCGCTGGACGACTCGGACTCGTCGGACAGCGTCGCAAGCCAGAGTGTCGTGGACGGGAGCGAGGTGGACCACGTCGAAATGGTGGCTCCTCTCCCACCTGCACCGGGATCGCATGTGTCGGGCGTGAAATCGAGGAGTAAGACGCGGAGCATGAGTGCTGGGCGGGTGGGGCCTGCACATCCGAGCCCGCTGTCTCGCCTTGCTGGGCAACAACAGTGGTCGGAGGATGACGACGAGGACGACGAGGAAGAGGAAGAAGTAGGACAAACGCCGGGCGTGGGTACGACTGCAGGACCAAGGCTAGCGTCGGGGTTGAGTAGGCGGCACATGGAAGACGAGGATGCGAGCCCCTCTCCGGTGTCGACGGACTCAGATGGCGAACGGAGCGACAACTCGGAGGGCGATAACGATCTCCATCGTAATCGCATGGTGGCAGCGAAACAGCGGTCGGTGCCTCGGTCGAGGTCGCGGAAGAACTCGTGCGCAAATGCGAAACGATGGAAAATGCGCAATCAGAGTTCGACGGTGGCGTCGCTCGCAGCACCGTTGCTGTCCCCTGTGCGATCGTCGCAGAGTGTTCCGCCGCCGATGCGTTCACCAAATTGTCTTGTGGCACCAAGAACGGGGAGTCCAAGCAGCGTTGAGACAGTAATTGCAGCGTCAGTTCGGGATCAGGAGAACGGGCTGGTGCCGGAGGACTATGCTGCGGTAGAGGACGAGGAACCTGGCAGCTGGGCGGAGATGAGCCATCGATGCAAGATTGAGGTGGTGGAAGAGGAAGGTCAACTGCGGGAGCTGAGTTGGCATGCACTGCGAGAGGCTCTGGAGGAGTACGCAGACAAGGTTCGTCGTTCACCCTTTGTTGGAGAGTGCGTGTGGCTGAAGAGGGAGCTGTACGGCGATCAGGGTGACGTCCAGATGTGTGCCATGCTCGTGCTGGTGGCTCCAGAGGAACTCAAGATGGACCTCGGCCGATCAATTCAGTTTGTCGACGCGTATGTCGGTGAGTGGGTCATAGGCAAGGTTGTTGGAACCAAGCATCTTGACCCGGCCGGGCTAGACATGTTGGTGCGACACCGGCTCCACACGTGCGCTGCGTACCTGCGCAAGTACTCCCGTATGGCGGAAGTGCAGAAGACGACCAGAGTGCGCTGTCTTTGACCAAATCTTTTGAACGAATCTCATCTCAGCCCCTTTTCGGAACAGCTGGAAACTGTCATCTACACCGCATGCCGCAAGTGCCGCAAACCCGTGGTTGCTGTGCGGTCGAAAAACCCATTTGTGAAGGCGACGCATTCGGTCTGTGCCATGTGCAAGGAGGCTGTGGCGAGATGTTCGATATGGTGCGTGGTTTTCATGTACAAACAAGCGAAGCATGCTGACTTGCGTGGTGGGAACCGACTAAACTAAAAAAAAAAAAGTCATCTTCCCGTCCGGACGCTTCTTTTTCAGTGTTCAGTGTGTTCGCACGGTGGTCATCAAGAATGTTATAGGCGATTCTACATGGAACGTCCAATGGTCGAGCTTCCGATGCCTTTGGTCACACGAGGGCGGCAACTGGAAAGGGTGGAAGATGGTGAGAACGAAACGGAGGGAGAGAGGGCAAGGAAGAAGGGTATGGCGGGACATCCATGTGCTGCGGGCTGTGGACACTTTTGTTGGGCAGCGGTTGCGCAAAGGAGTGACGATCGTCCAGAGTAGCCGTCCTTGACGGTGTACGATCCTCGCATGGGTGGGTAGCATAGATATCACTGACGTTTCCTAGTCGACCCAACTTCTTGGCTCCCTGAGTATTCTCATCATTTCTGCTTCCTTGGTGTTCTGGTCCTCGCCCCCGAGCTCACTGCGATACTCCCACCGCGCCTCTGGAGGCATTGATGCCAATACATTCTCGACATTGATCCCGGGGGTAGCAAGCCCAAATTTCGTTCCCCTTTCGGTAACGAGGGTGAACTCGACGGCGCGACCACGACGAAGAAGTTGCCACCGCTTTTCGGAAGCCAATAGCGAATCGTCCATGTGCTTGTCCAGGATGCCCAGAAAGCACGGAAGAAAACTGTCCCCGAGCGACCGGACAAGCGTAAACAAGGACTCCTGGTCGCTCAAACGCGCAAGCAACTCCTCCGACAGGACGCCCGGCTGCTGCTGTTGTTGTGCGCGGAGCAGCAGCGCACGCATCGCATCCGAGTCCATGTCATCGAACCGGATGCCACCGATGCCGCGGTGTTCGCGTCTGTGCGGGAGAAAGAGGTAGTCATCGCAGGACTTCTTCAGGAGCGGGTAGATGGAGACGGGGGCGTCGCCCAGCCAGACGTCACACGCGGTCTTGAGGGTGGTGTGAAAGTAACGAAAGTCGGTCTCGTCGACGTAGGCGGGTGTCATGTCAGTGATGGCACCAAACCACCATGCAAGGACGGTGGGTGCTGATTCCAGATTGAGATTGTCGTCGTCGTTGGCCTCGGAGGTGGCCGGAGGCGGAGGGACGTCGAGGACTTCAAAGTAGCGGTAATTGGTGTGGACGCCTGGGACGCGGGGATGACGGGGGTGGAGGACGAGGCTGAGCCCGGCTGAGAAAAAGGGGAGGCTCTTATCGATGTGCTCGAGGGCTGCATGAGCGGTGCTCATCTGCTTGATAGCAGCGGGGGGTAGGACACCGCTGATGGCAGAGACGTTGACCGCGGCCTTCTCAATCGGGTGATCTGCCCGGGTGGGGGTGGGCGGCATTACGCGGGCGAGAAAGATCAGAGAGGACATACTAGCAAGGGAAGACGGCAATGCATCTAACGGCGGGAACGTGCAGACGAGGCCACCTCCACCGTCGTCGCGGGTCCATGGCTCGCGTCTGAATTTCTCTCCCGAGCCGTATGTTTCGAGCTTGGAGACGATGGTCTCTTGAAGTCTGTTGATGCAGTCGGTCATACACACGCGCATGGGTTTCGGAGTCGATGCCGTCTGGGAGCTCATGCCAAGCTGGTTCGCTGCACACTCGGAGTGGGCCGGTCCGTACCGGGGCCAGCAGACGGAAAGTTCCAGCCTCGCCATCGACACCATGGACGCCGACTCGCCATGGGAAGAAGACGCCAGCGCAGATCATGTCCCAGACGCAGAGTGGACCAAGCTCACCTCCGAATTCACCAACGTACCCTCCCGTCTTTCCTTATCGCCCCCTTACTCATGTCTTGTCTCAGTCTGGCTACCGAGATGGCATCATCGCAGGCAAAGAAGCCTTTTTGCAGGCCGGCTTTGACGCCGGGTTCGCCGACGTCGGTGTACCACTCGGGCGAGAACTGGGCAGCCTACGGGGGGCAGCAGCTGCGATTGGGTCTTTTCTGAGCTCTCACAAACCCGGCTCCCCGGAGCTCGAAGAGCTTCGTAGCATATCTTCCGTGCTCTCAGCAATACGATTTTCCGATATCACCCCCCGCGACCTCGACGCCGAGCAACATGCCAAGGAGCACCTCGGCCCCGGTGACTCCGCGGTCACTGAAAATACACAATCGGGTATGGAAACGGCAGGTCGGGTGATAGTGGATGTCGCAAAGCTTAGGGAGAGATTAGCCCTGCTCAGCGCAAGGCTCGGCCTGCCTGTCCTGCCTTGAAATGCTGGCTCACCTGCACTATGGGTATGTCGTCCCATCGTCTTAAACCACCCTTCTCACGGTGCGCAGTGGCAGCATATACTTCGTCAAATGACTTGGATATCATGCGCAATCGTCGTGAGGGTGAAATTCGCTTGTCTCAACTGTCTGTGGTGACCATGCCGCCGCGTGGCTTTAGAAAATATCATTCCGCCATTCATACATTACGGTATCCTAAAGGACGATCCAGTGGCCCTTATGGGGCTGCAGTCTCTGTCTAGGCAACGCTGCTCGTCCCGCGTGACTTAGAGGTGTGGCAGGCGCCATGTGGTCCATAGGCAAGGAACCAAATCGAACTTCTGCATCTTCATGCTCACTTATCGCAGATTAGCATCATGCTGCCGTGTCTGTCACCACAGTCAGAATATATTTCGTAATTCATCTGAGTTAACCGTGCTTCCATGCTTTCGTTAATTCCGATGGGCCCCGTCTTCGGGGGACTCCATCCATGTGTTGTAGCAGTTGGGCAAATGGATGTCTGGATTCCCGTGGGACTACTATGTAAGTCGAATCCCCAAATGACCCTGATAAAGACACGCTTTGCACTCTGAGTAAGTCTTCACCCCTCCTTATCGTATAACATTGGTGCGGTCGTGTTCGCGGTGACCCGTCGCTAGCACCTCGGACTGGCGCCTCCAGGTACCTTGAACAGGACACATGACATTATTGGTACGCTAGCCGAGGCAAGCGATTCTACTGATCGACGCTATGACACCTCATTTTTGGTAACCACACCTTGTCCCAGCGGGGTCTCGTGGCACGACCTCATGCTTCGCCTTCACGATGTTCCTGTTTTCCATGAGGTGAAATCGCGGATTTCGGCTCGGGCTGGAATATTTAATGTCGTGCAATGAACGGCTATCCTTGCAGCTTTCTGGTGCCTCTACCTTTTGCTCCTTGTCCCGATAGCTATGGTCTCCTACTTTGGTTTGGGCGTGCCTTTGGTCTTTCTATCCCTGTTTGGATCGCTGCAGGCTGTCCCATTGGCAGAGAAACTTCGCCGCCTCAGCCCTTTTGCCCGTGATTTTTTGAAGAGATCGACGCCGGCGCCACCGCACTTTGTGGTCTACAATGACAAGTGGATCAACCCGTTCCCCGCCGCATCGGAGCTCCGAGTAAGCCAGAAGTTCACGTCTTTGCGCAGATGTTTACTCACCGCCACAAGGGTTTTTCCGCTTTGCAAGTGTTCCAATTCGACAGTGTCTATGGCGCGACTGACGGGTTGCATAGCCTCATCACCTTTTTGTTGGCCTCGGGATCAGTCGACCAAGCACAGAATTGGCAGGAACTGACGGCGAGCCAGCGATCGTCCTACCTGTCAGAATATAACAGCGCTGGGATCTCGCTGATCGTTTCCGCGTTTGGGTCTACCGAGACACCGACGTCGTCGGGGGTCGACCCAGTGAGCGCGGCGAACTCGATGGCTTCCTGGGTACAGCAATACGGCGTGAACGGTCTCGACGTCGATTATGAGGTACTGTCTTCGTTCCTTTTCCCTGATGCAACTGATACTGACTCGTGAGGTCGCGTGCGTCAGGACTTTGAGGCGTTCAAGAGCGGAGGCGGCGACGCCGAGACATGGCTCATCACCTTCACGAAGCAAATCCGCACCATGCTCCCCCAGGGGCAGTATATTCTCACTCATGCACGTCAGTCGTTTCCTGCTCGTTCATGGTGTTTATCTGACATGTACCTCGCAGCTGTCGCACCATGGTGAGTGAAGTCGGGCGGCGCCGACCATATATGAACTAAATTGGAACAAGGTTCTCACCCAACATGTGGACTGGTGGAGGATACCTTGCGATACACCAGAGCGTGGGTTCGTTGATCGACTGGGTGAGTGGGTATGGGTACCACACTTTGTGCAGGCAACTGATCCTCTGTCCAGTACAACGTCCAAGTACGTTTTCATAATTCATTCCGCTGACCGTCATCACTATCATTATTGATTGACTCGACGATCAATCAACTAGTTTTACAACCGTAAGTGGATCGAATTACAACAAAAAATGTTTGATGTGCTGAAAACCTGTATTACGCGATCACAGAAGGCGCGTCGGAATATACCACGTGCGCAGGCCTGCTGACGGCTTCTTCGTCGCAATGGCCCGAGAGCGCCGTCTTCCAGATCATCGGCAACGGCATTCCTGCGAGCAAGCTCGTGATCGGTAAACCGGGCACAGCTGCAGACGCAACCAACGGTTACATGGATCCGGTGACGCTCAGCACATGCGTCGCACAAGCCGCTGCATCGGGATGGAGTGAGTGCCCCACGCCCCTCTTGTCCGATACGATCGCGCAAAGCTCACGTGTTGCAACGCATCAGACGCTGGCGTTATGGCGTGGCAGGTGCGTTGCCACGGTTCTTGGCTATCTTGGCGCACGCGACTGACGTGGATGTGGGCAGTACCCTGATGCGAACGAGGCGTGGATCACGACCGTCCGAGGGAGCCTTTGGCCCATCTTGACCACTGTCCCGACAGAGACCACACCGACTCTCACGGCCACTTCAACTTCGGCCGGATCGTCGCCCACGGGCACTCCCACGTCGGGCAATTGTGCTGGCGTTGCTGCGTGGGTGAGCAGCGCCGTTGTAAGTCTCCATTTGATCGCATGCCATGGTGCATGGTCATGCTCACGCGCCTTCATCCCCATAGTACGTCAGTGGAGACGAAGCCACTTACGGGTGAGTGCACTCTCCACACATCGGGAGGAAAGCGTTGTCCGTCGGTGTGCTGATGGGGACTCTAGTGGCGACCTCTGGACTGCGAGCCAGTGGAACGAGGGAGAGACCCCAGGAGGTGAGCGCATCCGAGCTCGCTTGCTGGAATGGTGGGGGGCGATGCTGACGCTACACGCTCGAGGCCCCTCTGGTGCCTGGACCAACGATGGCGCGTGCACTTAAGCTTCACGGCCACACACGGCCATCTATATCCCGCATGGGAAACCAAGGAATTGACGGTTGTAGGATATCGCCAGTGGTATACGACGACTTATGCCCCGAAAGCGCACTTTTTTCGCGCAACGTGTTATGCCTGTGTTATGCCCTTTTTTCTTTTCTGTCATGGTCTGTTTGGTGAACGAATTGGATGTTGTTGGGTGTCACGATAACAAAATCTGTCAATATAACTTTGAATGACCGAAACTCGCTGACCAAGCGTACCTTTAGCAAGGCTCCATATTGACCTGGGCTCGGCCGCTCTGGAACCACCACTGCAACGTGGGTCAGGGCTCAAGCTCAAGTGGCAACGGATACACCCGAAGTAGAACACAAGGCGGAGCTGACGATATCGCCCAGCGGCGCAAGAGCTTGAACGCTAGAAATACATTTTGCGGGCGCAAAAACGCCCGTTCTGGTCTTCAACGCCTTTCCGGCGACGCTGTGTGGCGTCTCTTGAGGGGCGGCTTCGGACCAAGCTGGGCCGAAGTGATCCCACCCATAGGAAAACAAAGTCTCGTTGTCCCTCGAGCACTCGCCGCACTCTCTGGCGAAGCTCAGCAAGTCACAGGGATTGACAGAGTGGACACGCACGAACGGAGCAAGGGAACCGTGGAGAGTGTCGAACGACTCCCGTGGCGTCGGATAGAGTTCAAAACAGTGCCGTTGGGACCCGCGCCGACCGGTTGCCTGCCATCAAATCACCATCTAGCAAGCTCGGATGCGGCCATCGGCGTTTCGCGCGCACGGATAGGCACGCGCCATGGGTGCCAGCGCACCACCACCGATCGTCTTCTGGGCCTGTTTCTTGACGTCGGTCTACAGTCTTTTGTTTGCGACGTTCTTATGGACGTTGGCGACAGGGTCTCACGGCTGTCCGACAAGCACACGCTGCCCGCCGCATCGATAAGCGCGCTTTCTAATGTTGCCGTGGTGGTCGGAGGTGCGCTCCAGATGGATTGGCGTCTCGGCCGACTAGGGCTTTGGCCTGCACAGTGGCCGCGGGACGAGAGAAGGACAGAACTGGGCACACGACCCCCACAGGGACGTGCAAGGCATCATGGCGCCCAAATGGCATCTAAATCTGGAGCCAGACTGTGCACATGTTGGCATGATCGTAGCCGCGTTCTATGAACAAGCGTTGAGCGATAAATGGGTTAGTGGGGGGATGGACTCGGAGGATGAGCGGCCTGATCATCGATGGCGCGATTTCTTATCGTGATAGCAGGCGAAGAGCGCAAAGAGGCGTGTGAGCCGGTCGCAAATGAAAAAGGCTGCCCTGGCCAGGGCTGTGAGATCTCTGAACGGCGCACCGGATGTGGCCAGATGGATGTGCCCGGTCGTGTGACACGAATTCGTGGACTGTGCACACGACAGAAACGCGACTCGCCAGCGCGAGAGCCGAATGCCCCGATTGCTGGCCAATCAGTGACAGCTCGTGTGAGCAGAGAGCGGATGCCTGCACCCACAAACGAGCAAGTCAACACTCGTGCTGTGGTCTGCCAGCACACATAAATACCGGCTAACACGCGTCCAGTCGTCCTTCCAGCATCCCTGCCCTGCACCCCACCATGGCCTCATCCAAGGGCGACGTCCGCAAGCCAGGCATCCTCTCGCGTGCCAGGACATTCTTCACTGTCTTGGGTGGTCTCTACGCCCTCGTCGTACTCCTCCTGACGGTCCCATTCATTCAGTCAAAGTGAGCATGGTGTACCTGGCACGGTTCGAACAGTGCACTCACCTCCACGTCGCGGCCCCAAGTCTCATCTACATGAATGCATTAAAGTTGCCATGGAACGCACGATTCGACGCGCCAGAGCGCCATGGCTTGGCACGTACGTTGCTGACGGCATGCGTTTCGTTCCAGGTCTGACTTGCCACACGTCTCGACAGCCGGGAAAACGCTCAACTTCAAAATCACCACCCCGGATAACCACACGCTCGGCGCCTGGTTCATCCTGTCCGATGCCCACTATCACTCTTTGCCGTTCCCACCCTCACCCTCTCTTGCAGAGTCCCATGTGTCTGAGGCGCTGCGTTCGCGTCCCACTATGCTCTTCTTGCATGGAAACACTGCCACCCGCGCGACCCCCGGGCGCGTCCAGTACTACACTGCCTTTACATCAAGGCTCGACTGTAATGTGCTTACTATCGATTACCGCGGATTCGGAGACAGTCCAGGGTCTCCGAGCCAGCGTGGCCTGGCAACAGACGCGCGCGCAGCCTATGACTGGCTGATCTTCCACGGCGCCGCACCACAGGATGTGCTCGTCGTGGGACATAGCCTGGGCACTGCTGTCGCCTCATCCCTCGCCGTGTCCCTCTCCGAAGAGGCGGTCCAATTCAAGGGACTCGTGCTGATGGCCCCGTTCACGTCCATGCACACCCTCATCGATAACTACAGTTTATTCGGCTTATTCCCGGTCTTGCGACCATTATCCTTGGTACCTCGCATGGCTGGTGAGTATGCGTGTTGGAGATGGGATCGATGCTGACCGCCCCCAGAACTGTACAAGACCTTCCTTCGTCATAGATTCGACACACTGTCCATCATCACAGTAAGCCTCTCGTCCCTCGCCATTCAAACCTGACCGTTGAACTTGCATCGCAGAGGGTTCGGGTGCCCGTGTTGATCATCCATGCGGAAGACGACGACGATATCTCGCACACGCACTCAGACGCCCTCTTTGAAGCGCTTCTGGACCCCCTTTTGCCCCCGGTCGTCCCGCTTCCACGCGATCCGGGTTCATGGACGAAGAAACAGCGAACCGCACACCATTTGCAGGTAGAGACCAAGCGGGAGGCCCGCGAGCGGCTGTTGGTCCAGACGGACATGCCTCACTTTGGTGTCATGGACACGTTTTCGACGTCCGGTGAGACGATCGTGCTCTTGAAGACTCTGACCGGGTCCCACGCCGACGTGGGTGCTTTGGAAGGCACCCACGAAGTCATGCGGAAACTTTTTTCGCTGGCATGATTCGGGTCGGCAAGCGTTGGAGCATCCCACAGTGCTCGTTTTGTACCCCAGCACGGGGCCCGGGGAATCTGAGTTCTCCCTGCACAAAAAAAGGAATACGTACTTGTATACAAACATGTCTATCACGTTGTACACGCTGTCAAGATCGTACAGGGAATATTGTTACTCCACGAATTCATGCATGTTTTAGCTCGTGTTTGCTTGACCGTTCGATCGTGTTCTTGGAGTCGTGAACGTCATTGATGCCTTTGGAAGAATCGGAATACGGCACCCCAAGGTGTCTGTCTTTCGTCGGCGCAAAAATCAGGGACACCCGATGCGGGCGATCAATCCACACAACGGTTGGCGGCCAGTGTTGCCAGTAGGGAGACTCTGTATGAAAGGATCGTTTATTCTGCACCCTCCAGTTCAGCCTCGGATTCCCACATGGCGATACATGGAACCGCAGAGCAATGGCGAGTGCACAGAGACAATGAGGACTTCGTGGCCACCTACCGTCAGCCAGCTGTGAAAGAATCACTCACGAGCGTTGTCGTAGGTGAGGATACAACGAGTGAGCCGACTGCAGAAGAGCATCCAGATCAAGATGCAAGGGCGACGATGCGATAGGTACGGTCAGCCAGAGAAAGCGAACAGACGCTCGCACTTGTCGTGGGCGCTGGCAAGAATGGTGCGTCGAGTGGGTGCGAACGACTGGCGGTCGCCTGCCCCACGAAAACGTCGTGTCCTCAGGAAAGTCGGGAAACGATGTGTGGCCTTGATAGGACAGCTGGAATAGGATTTCTCTTGGGAGCCCATAAGGATACGTTCGGTGGGACGATCATATTTCAGGTATGGAGGGCCCTTGGTGCGACGAGGTCGCTAAATTACCGAGAGCACTGCACATGACTCTTGGAGGAAGAGGCAGGCAACCACATTCGAAAAGACGACCTGAGCGTCCAGCCGCCTCGTCGGACCCACAGCAGAGTTCCTGGCTTGGATGCGACGCCACCTATATCCAAACCTACACAAGTCAGCATTCAGCTTTGTCTATAAACGATCAGCGGCCTCTTCCAACATCACCTAGCAAATGAAACCTCGTCCCTAAACCCAATCTGTCGATTACGGCCTGTCAGTGTTGCTGCAACGCGGCCATGTGTGGAGCCGAGGAAGCGCCATCGGCCGACCGGCCACCCTTATCATGATAGCGCATCCGCACCGCCGGGCGAGTCGCTGGCGACTGACCTGGCGGAACGAAACCTCAGTAAACGACGCACCGACTGTTCGGACAACGTGGGATTGTGAACCCCGTTATCTTGCCGTGCATCAAGACGGCGATACGGCGCTCGTCACATCCTACCATCCGGGCCGCTCGTCGACCGGTGGCAGGTCGTGTGAGCACCACACAGGCGAGCAGGGCGATATTATGTACAGCGATGAAAGTGGTCCATAAATATTTAAATGATAAAGCCACAGGAAGAGGCCGAGTGCTGCCACCACCCTATTTAGAGCGTCCATGGACGCCCGCTCTTCCTCGCACCCTCATGGCTTCCCATGCTAATCATCAGCTCGGCCTCCGCAAGTCGTCCATTCTTGCCCGCGCCAGGACATTCTTCGCTGTCCTGGGCGGTATCTATGTCCTCGCCATACTACTCCTGACAGTTCCTTTCATTCAAACCCAGTGAGCAGGATCTCGTCATGGAGTACCGGCCGACTCACGCCAGCCTCGCGATCACACAGCGCTATATACATGAATGCGTTCAAACGGCCATGGAACGCGCGTTTCGACACACCGGAGCGCTACGGGTTGGCACGTACGTCCCTCGGAGGTCCCATTCTGCATGCACACCTGCAAGGCTGACTCGACCGACGGCACGCGACAGCGGGAAGGACACTCAACCTCAAGATTGCCACCCCGGACAACCACACGCTCGGCGCCTGGTTCGTCCTGTCTGATCCTCACTACCACTCGTTGCCGTTCCCGCCTCCGCCCTCCATCGCAGAGGCCCGTCTCTCGGAGGCGCTGCGTTCGCGTCCCACGATACTCTTCTTGCATGGCAACGCTGCCACCCGGGCAGCGCCTAAACGCGTCCGGTACTACAGCGCGTTTGCGTCCAAACTGCAAAGCAACGTGCTCGCCATCGATTACCGCGGATTCGGAGACAGTCCAGGGTCCCCGAGCCAGCGTGGCCTGGCAACAGACGCGCGCGCGGCTTATGACTGGCTGGTTTCCCATGGCGCGGCACCACAGGACGTGCTCGTGGTGGGACACAGCCTGGGCACCGCCGTCGCTTCGTCCCTTGCTGTGTCCCTTTCCGAAGAGGCGGTCCGACTCAGGGGCCTTGTGCTGATAGCCCCGTTTACGTCCATGCATACCCTCGTAGATACCTACAGTATCCTCGGCCTATTCCCAGTCATGCGTCCCTTGACCATGGTACCCCGCGCCGCCGGTGAGTATGCGTGCGTCAGAGACGGGATCGATGCTGACCATGTCTAGAACTGTACAAGACATTCCTTCATCACAGATTCGACACATTGTCCATCATTACTGTGAGCTTCCATCGCCTCTCGTCGTCCGGGCCTGACCATCCAACGACGCGCCTGCCCGCAGAGAGTCAAAGTGCCCGTGTTGATCATCCACGCGGAAGACGACGGCGACATCTCGCACACGCATTCAGACATCCTCTTTAACGCTCTACTAGACCCCTTTTTGCCCCCAGTTGACCCACTTCCACGCGATCCGGGCTCGTGGACGAAGAAGCAGTGGAACACGTACCAGGCGCAAATGGAAACCAAGCACACGGCCCGCGAGCGCCTGCTGATCAAGACGGACATGCCTCACTTTGGCGTCCTGGACACGTTTTCGACGTCTGGCGAGACGATCGCGCTGTTGAAGACCCTGACAGGGTCCCATGGCGACGTGGGCGCTTTGGAAGGCACCCACGAAGTCATGCGCAAGTTGTTCTCGTTGGTGTGACGCTGTTGCGTACCCCACGAGACATCTTTTCCGGTGCAGGGCCCGGGGGATCTGCTGCTCGCCCTGCACAGTACATACTGTACCGTCATTTCTACTACACTATAAATGCCCTGGAGATCAGGTTCCCTGCGTTTGACGTGCCACGGGCGAAATGAACCCCACTCGGTACAGCAAACGACACGTGTTTGGCCGCAGACCCTCCGCCAATCGAGGAAATGGGGTCAGTGGTGCCACGGTAAAGAAATGGGTGGTGCCCCTGATCTCTTTACCCTGAGCGGGCGTCTGCAACCTGGCTCGGATCCCTCGCGGGTGCGACGAATCTGGGACGAGTAACGAGCGCTTCATCGGCGATGCTACTCGCAGACAGGAAGACGCTCGGGCATGCCCTGTCTCGTGCAGCTCAGGAGACAGCGGTACCATCGACGACGACAAGGCGTTTTGCGTTCTGAGCAACTCAGCGCGGTTCCACGCCAGTTAATCTAGGGGGACCAAGCATACCACATGCCGATATCTCGCAGCGAGCACGTACACGCAACAGGCTGTCCGTGGCGTTTTCGCGTGGTGTGCTCGGCTCGCGCAACAAGAAATGCCAGGACAAGGCGAACATGAACGATCTCTTTCCGTCACACCCCCACGTGACTAAAACTACTCGGCCTGCTCCTCTTTGGTGGAGCCCAACTCGTGTCTTGAGACGACCGGCAGGCCTGTCACCTCTCGGTGATCCTACCGCGCGACGTTTTGCCCCGCACGACCGCACGAGCTGATGCGCAACCGATCGGTGCATGATCAGCCCGATGGCGTCGCTGCGAGGATGAGGCCAAAGACGAGGGCGACGAGCGACGCCAGCACGAACGCAATCATCGTGATGGAATGCCGCGCCACCGGAAACTGTCCACGGACGAGCGCGGCCTGTGTGCTGAAATAGCGCACGAACCCTGCACACGGCAAGGCCGTCGAAGAGCACGGTGAGCGAGCGCGAGCTTCCGCAAAGAGGGCGGCGCACCGAACACGAGGATGACGAGCGCGAACAGGACGGTCGTCGCGCCGACGGGCTTTGCAAACTGGGTGAGGTGACTGGCTCCGCTCTGCGGCGTGCCCGCCTTGGCACTGCCCAGCGTGAACAGTTGGACGAGCGCTGCATCGTCATCGACGTCATCAGGGTCCAACGGACGCGAACGCAGGACGCACCGACGCCCGCACTGGCGCATGCGAGACTGGTCCGCACGTAGGCGAGGTAGGTACGCTCGGACGCCAGATGGTCGCGGGCCACGTTGCCCTTGTTCTCGAGAACGAGTCCGACAAAGTTGTTGAACGGGGGTTGGGGTGCGGACGTGACGCACGGATCGCGTAGAGTGCTGGCCTCGCTGTCTGGCGCATCGAGCGGCTCGAGAAGAGGCATGCGCTCGGGGCTGCTGTAGTGTTTGCCGGTGCCAGGCATGTCTCGAGTCGGTCCAGGAAAAAAGTCGGGTCGGCTCTTCCGAACACAAGAGTGACAGGTCGGACAAGTCGGCCCGAGCCAGACGCCAGCTTCATGGCCGGGTCGCAGTTGGCACGTCGTGGCGAAGTCCAAGTTAGACGACTCGCTTGCAGGTCCTCCAAAGTTCCGAATCGACCAGGGAGGCTGGGACAACCCCGGAAAACCAGGGCATGATGGGTTCAAATGATCGGTCACGATTCGGAATCATGGCACATCGCAGTCGACCAAGGCCCATTCCATGGCTGATGCCAGCAACGGGTCCAGCGTGGAGGAGAGAGCAGAGGGAAAGGAGGGGCTGCAGGAACATCGGATTGCAAAGTTTGTGGAGCCCAAACTTGTGCCACCGCTGAATCACCTTCATATTGCCTGCTATAGGATGGTGTGGTCTCTCCCCACCGCGCTATTTATGTGTGTGGGCCCGTGAAGGGTCATGCATATGGTCCACCAGGCATATCGGTGTGTGTTGTTCGCCGTGTCCAGTAGGTGTACCATACCGAACAAGACACTCATTCAACTTTGACGCGGTCTAAAGACAGAACCTCACACCTCACGCAGCACTCGCACACAGCTTGAAATAATTTAGAAGTAAACGAACGTAATGTATGGCCCAAATTGTGAATATACGCATTCAAACTGAAATAAATCTCCCTACGCTCCATTCCGAGAAAAAGGATACCACACGCGTCTCTTGTCGCCGCGTCCATGCTTTCGGGCATGGTACTTTCCTCCACGATTTCGCGAAGCAGCGTGGTATATGCCGTGGACGGAGCGTCTTCCGTTCCCATTTCCATTGTCGGTGAGATCGGTCCCGGTGGTCGTGCTTGTCCCAGCCGCAGTCGTGGTAGCGGTTGTCGTGTCGGTTGCGGCCGCGTTCACAGTAGTACCACCCTGCTCAGTAAGCGTTTCCAAGACAACCACCACAGAGACCATCGTCTCATTCGCCGTCGTTGTGGCGGTTGCTCCCGTCGTGGCCGTGGTCATTGTTTCCGAGGCTGCAGCCGTACTCGTGGTGGTGGCACCCTGTTCCGTGAGTGCTTCTACAACCTCTGCCGCGGGGGCACCTGCGTTGGTTCCAGCCATTGGGTCCGTCGTCGTAGCCGTAGTCTCAGTCGTGCCTGTGTTCGCCGCCGTTGTGTCGGTCGCCGCTGCTGCCGTGGCCGTATTGGTACCAGTGATAGTGCTCTGTCCGGCGAGCGATTCCTCTTTAAACAATGTCGGAATTACACCAGCTCCCGTGGTTGTAACAGTTGCTGTCGTTGCCGTGGTCCCAGTCGCCCCCGCGTTCGCTGCGGTCGTGTTGGCGCCAGTACTCTGTCCAGTAAGTGGTTCCACGACCCTCAACAGAGTAGCGACTGCACCAGCTCCCGTAGTTGTGACAGCTACTGTCGTCGTCGTCGTAGTCCCAGTCGCCCCCGCGGTCGTGTTGGTCGCCGCCGCCGCCGCCACTGCCATGGTTGTACTGGCAGTGGCAGCGTCTTGTCCAGTGAGCGGCTCCAAGGCCTTGAACAATGTCACAACTGCGCCAGCTCCCGTACTTGTCATCGTCGTAGTCCCAGTCCCAGTCGCGCCAGGGTCCGTTGCGGTCGTAGTCGTACCGGTTCCCGCATCCGCCGCAGCTACTGTCTCGGCCGCAGGCGCACTTGTAGTGCTCTGAGCAGCGAGCGATTCCACGACCTGCATCAAGCTAACGGCCGCATTAGCTCCCCCTGTCGTGGCCGTCGTTCCCGTCGCATCCGCGGTCTGAGTTCCTGTGCTCGCCGCAGCTGTTGTAGCGGTTGCAGTCGCCGAGGTCGCACCCGTCGCAGGGGCAGTGCCCTGATCCGTAAGTGATTCTACGGCCGCCGTCTGCCCGACGACTGCATCAACTCCCGTTGTCGTGGCTGCTGCCCTGAATGCTCTTGGATCCGCTCCGGTCGTTGTACCGGTTGCACCCGCCGCGGTCGCAGTTGCTGCCGTGGTAGTGCCCTGGCCGGCGAGTGATTCCACGACATTTGCCAGAATGGCGGCTGGGGCAGCTCCAGTTGATGTGGCAGTTGCGCTCGCCGTTGGCGTGGTCCCAGTCGATACAACTGCTGTATTGCTTGCGTCCGCTGCAGTCGTAGAGCTTGGGGTAGTAGTAGCGCCCGAGCCCGTGAATAAGGCCATTATGTTTGGCGAGATATTCGCCGGTGGAAAAGTAGCCGTCCTCGTTTGTGTCTCCTCAGTCGCAAGATAGTAGTGAGCGTCGGCCGCCGGTGCAAAGTGGGAATCAGAGGTCGAAATCGGATCGCCAAGGTCGGGAGCATCCAGCTCTCTATCGTACGAGTATTCTAGATGGTCTTGTCCGCCGCCGTATGGCGCCATTGGAACCGCGGGATAGAATTGCTCTTCGCTATAGCGGGCCTTGTGGACCTTGGAACGATACAAGCGACGCGCGTGTCTAGATGCTGGCTGGCGCTATAGGGCAATGTCAATGGGGAAGAGATAGAAAAATGATGAGACTCACCTCTGCCACTGCGCCGTTGGTGGTGGGGTGCGCCGCGACGACGAGACAAAAAGCGAGGAGAATAGTGAAGCGGGAGTCGAGTTGGACCATGTTGATAGTGATGTCGGTAATGAATGTGACGGTGCTGGCTATAGCGATGATGGTGGAAGGTTGGGGGCGGAGGGAAGACGCAGCCGGCCGAGAACTAGATTATATACCTGGGAGGACGACACGGGAGGGACCAATGGCGGATGACAGGCGGGATGATGCCATAGGAATGTCGAAGGAATGCTACCGGCGTAAAATTGTCCGTCAGCATGCACTGCGCCATATAGACCTTTGGAATTCCATCGAGTACACGGAACTCGAAGCATTTACTCCACATGCTTTTAGCTTGAGCTTGAGTTTTAAAGCGCCAGGAGTGGAATCATATACCCGGGAAACGCAACCAACAAGAAGTTTTTCGGAGTGGTTGGATGAACGACTCTGACTAGCCAAATTCCGGTATGACTGACAAGTAGATATCTATGATGAGCTCCCTGATGCCCTGGTTTGCGCCGCATTGGCCAGGCGTCGATAGCCAGTGCTCTTCCTATGCTGCTGAATAGACCCACCTTCAGCGCGAGGAGAAATGTGGAATCCACCGGCTCTTTTGACTCGAGCGAAGCTAAGCCATGAAGAAGTAAACGACTGTCGTGTTCTGCACGCAAGCTATTGATGTCATAATCTAGAATTCGATGAAAGTTCACCGAATAAGCTCACTTGCATTTCTGGCGCCAGCGCACGGGCTCTGGAGACAAAGGTCGACCTAACGAAGTGATCGGTCAAGCTTACTATGCACATCCGCTTAAAGTCCCAACCTATCATCAGGGAAGAAATAGTACGCACCCGAATTTCCCGGCACTTTTCATTTGGCCAAGTCTAGCGTTTCTTGACAAGAAATCCGTACACCTAGATTCAATGGCCGTAAGCAGTCAAGGATGATCCGTAAAGAGAATATGCAGAGGGTGTTGACGTGCAATATCAGATGTGAGCGGTCAGCATCACGAATATGCTACAACGCGAACGAAACATGAGCATCATGATTGACCCTCCCTGCAAGTGTACCCATTTGTCCCGACAAAAACCCTTCCTAGCACCAGCTGGTCCAAAGGAACGACCATGAGGTACTGCCATCACATAGTCATTCAATACCTTGAAGCCCAAAATAACACAAAACGCACCTTGTCAAGAACCGACAATGTTCGCTGCATCGTGGGCCAGAAGGAATGGATACCATCAAGTGTCAAGACGTCTGATCTGCAGTGCCTCGCCAACAAAATTTGCTGACATAACCTCAGCGACGGGAACGGTAAAGCCGTGACCGCGAGCTTCCGACGGCACACGGCGAGAGAGGAAGGGGGCCTCGGCTGTCGAATCTGCATCATACCGCGACCGTCGGACGCCCTCAGGGCCGCGATAGGGCCGCGTTCGGTACAGCACGCGTAGAGGCAGGGAAGGGGAAGGGGGATAGGCCACGGTTTCGAGCCGGAGAAAGCTCTCGTCGGGGGGCACCGGTGCTAGCTACCCCGCCTTCCAAGGAGTCCGCGTAAGAACGTTAACGCTTCCAGCCAAGCTATCAGTAGGAGTAGCAGAAAGCAGAGGCTACGCGCAGTGTCCACTCGTCGAACGTGGTGGGTGTGACCTACCGGGAGGTGGGCGACTCTTGGCTGGGACTTCCGCGAGGGTGCTCCAATCGCTTATCAGAGCAGTGACTCCCACACAGGGTCACCATACTCCCGCAGGCAACGCGGGAATTCCGGGCCGGTTCCAGCACAGTAGGTACTCTTCGCACACGCCGACGAACTTATTAGCGAGATTCCCTCCCCCGGCCAGAAGACGAGCGATTTTCTATGAAGCTGCTACCACGACAACGTACACGACCGCCTAGTAGTGTCACAAGCCAAGTTTCCGGTTCTCCGCCTCGACGCCCGCCTCGCGCCACTGCTTGCCTTTCCAAAGCACAAGCAACAGCATCAGTTCTGCAAACAGAATCAAGCCGGCCCACAGCGTGTAGAGCCCCCCGTCGCCGATGGCATCCTGGAACGGTACGTGAGTACGGAACAGGAGGTTTGGTGCAACACCGAAGGCCGACCTGCAACGGGACCGCAATCTCTGCAGCAACAAACGCAAATGTACCACGGAACGAGCTGTTGGCAGCGACTGCGCTAGCTGTCCCTCCGATATTGGCATCCACGATGTAAGCCAATGTACTAGCATATATCCATCTAAAAATTAACAGAAACCTCAGACGGGGACACACGATGACCTAGCAGCGACGTACGTCAAAAAGAATCCGGACAAGAAGAGCATGACGCAGATCGCAGAGACATGCACATGTTCCTGGCAGACCCAGGCGTACCCAATAATAGAGGGCGGAAACCACCACATGACAAATTTGGTGCTCTCCAACCTCATCTACGAGACGTCGGAATAAGTTCAACGAGTCATTAATTGTGGCTCACCTCTGGGTACCAAGTCCCACCATTTGCATCCTTGAGCCGGGCGAGTGTCCTGTCAGACCACCATCCGCCCAAGGTGCTGCCTAATATACATCCTAGCAAAAATATAAAGTCACTTCGAAACACGTCACTTGGTCGAGCTATGGGTGTACCAACCAATCCCGTAAGAGAGTAGCACTAATCCGACCGTCATCGCATCATAGCCGTAGTGGAGTGATAGCGTTCGCGCACAAGTATACGTGAGGCTGTAATTGAACGCGAAAACAAGTCCTTAAAGGTACGGGATCAGAATCGTCAGACTTCACACTGTATCACTTACCCGATGGTATCAGAACACAGACATTATTCTTGCGGCTCAAGACCCGCAAATAGGGAGGGAAAGGATTGACGTCAGCAATCGACAACTTGACCTCTTTGATAGCGAGCGCCGAGATGGCTACAGATTGTGATTCCAAGTCCCCTTCGCACGTCTGCGTTCTAGAGGCCCCTTTCTCGGCGGTCTTCTTCTCTGCTGCCCCCTGTTCCTGAGCGAGCACGGGTCCCTGTGAACGTTTCTTGGCGATGCTTTGGTACATCAAGCTCCGTTCCTTCCTGAACGTGTCCTTGAACAGGAACAGAAATGCCAAAAATATCACCCCTCCCCAGATCACCAGGAACCAAAACACCGCGCGCCAACTGAGTCCCTGCGTCAGCACACCACCTAGGATGGGACCGATGGAAGGGCCGAGGAGCGGGGCTGCATAGAAAACGCCCATCATCATCCCTCGTTGATGTGACTCGTAAATGTCTGCGAGGGTGGCAGCCCCAATGGCAATTACGGCACTTGAACTACACGGTCGGTCTGAGCAACGAAAAAAAAGGAAGAGCCAAAAGGAAGGAGCTCACCCAACCGCCTGGACCATTCGCATTCCAATGACGAGACCTATGGTCTTGGAGACTGCCACGATGGCCGAGCCAACGGCAAATAGCGCAATGGAAAGTAAGTAGACCAGCTGTCGATAACAAATCACTATACGCATGACGAGGATCACATGAAAGTATTACACACTTTCCTTCCCTTGAGCTCGCTGACCGCACTCCATATGAGAGGGAAGTTTCCCTCAACAATGATGAAAAGGGAGAGACTCAAACCAATCTCCGAGGCGGTCGCGTGCAATTCCTCTTCAATCTGGGAATTCGCAGCTAATTAAAGTGTGTCAAGTCCCCCAACCCTCGTAGTGCCGGCGAAGCGGCAACCTACGATTCTGAATGTTGGCACACAAGCCTGAAATCATGGAAGCCGTTGAAACAATGAGCAAAATCGCATTCTGCAACAGAGCGATGTTAACACATTTGTTCGCGCGGCCCAGACAGGAGGCTGACCTTCCTAGCAGTCGACCAGGTTCGTGGATCATCTTCGACAAGCGCATGTTCAATGTCCAACTTGACTATGCCTCCTGGCGCGGTCGAGAGGGTGGACGCAGCTCCAGAGGATACGTCCGGGGGAGTTAAGGAAGTGCCCTCACTATTAGGAGCTGGGGCCATGGTTCGATGGGTCTCGTGAAATGATAAAACTTTTACGCTTATAATTCGCCATGTCTGATCATCCAAGCATGCCGTCCAGTGCACGCTATGCAGTGCTAGCGGACCACACCTCAAAGACGGGTCAAAACTGATGCTTTAGTAAGTAGACGGAAAACAGATGTCTGGGATTCATGGAAATGCCCGGTAACATGGACCCATTTCCTGCTGGTCCGCGGAATATCGCAACAAGAAAAGCTTCAGTCGGACACCAGATAGCCTGGATTCTCATCTAAACCCACAAGAACATTGAAAACAGGTCAAATACGCGGGCTAAAGATTGCAGAAAGCACCTCTGGAGGGACCGGACCTTGAGCCGGCAGTACAAAAATATGTTGTGCTGTGAGGGTATTCCACGCATGTTGTATATTTCCGAGAGGTATCCGGCTCCGTTTTTCGTTTGCAACAGCCTTGGCTCGATTGATATCGCAAGGAATCCCCATGACGACTCGTTCTTGTTGACGGCGACATCGGAATTTGGTTGACCGAACTGCGGTCTTCCGGTCATCGATGCCCCTAAACCATGTGCTTTGTTTGACACGCTCGGGTAAGTATAGGCGGCCCTCCGCGTGGCTGCGAATGCGATGGATCGGCCCGGTGATTTCCCAAATGTCCTCATTGTTCAAGGGCCACATGGGTCGTAACAAATTGGCGCAGACCATCAGGTCGCTGGCGGCGCAAGCAGACTCGAACATGCATCTCAATACCGCGGACTCGCTTTTCAGCCATCTGGATTACCACCCGTTAGGACACGTACCGTGGGCATGTTGCTGTGAAACTTGAACCGCCCAGCCTCGCAGCGGAGTGCAAGCTCCCCCTTGACACGAGTTGAGGAGGTAACTAAAGACGGACGACCCGTCCGCCCGCCTAAAACCTATAAATCCATTGCCTAGGGAGGCATGTGAGGTTTCCTCGACGAGCTAGCGGACTGGGTTCAACGGGCCAAAGTTCATGAACGGGAGCAACTTTGTGCCAAACTCGGCATTTGCCAGACAGACTCGTCAACCGACGTGACGGCAACTTTCGGGTTCACTAGTCCCAGTAAGGTTAGCCTACCGCTGGCGCCTGACTGCTACGCCAGAAGGCTACGACCCAGGCGGTATATGTGCTGATTATCCGGGATCTGGTAAGCCAGCGTGCTTACAGTCTCACCGTTTTCTTAGCATCCGGATGCTTCGGGCACGGGCAGTCCAACACCTGGAGACTTTCGCAGCGTTGTACCATGATGTCACATGCGTCACATTTTAGCATGTTCATACAAGACTAATTAGCTAGGTTAACACACTGTCCGCGTTCCCAAAGAGTATCCGGCCAGTCCATAGCGTGTAAAGTCCCCGATCACCGAGGGTGTTCCGGAACAGAACACGAATTTGAAAGAAGATATTCGGTATGATGCAGAAAGCTGGCCTGAAACAGGACCGCGATCTCTGCAGCAACAAATGTGGATGAACCACGAAACGAGTTGTTCTCGGAAATTGTGCTGGACGACCGCTCAACATTGCCACCATCGCGATGTACACTGATGTACTAGCGTATGTCAGTGAAAGGACAAACGGTGACAGAGTGGGGACATACGTCAGAAAGAATCCTAAAAGAAAGAGCACGCGTTCTTGGAAGACCTAGGCATACCCGATAATGGAAAGCGGAGACCACCACATGACAAGTTTGGTACTCTCCAACCTCGTCTATGAGACATTGGAGTAAATCTAGCTTCCGAATCATTAATTGTGGTTCATCCCCGGGTAGCAGACGCCGCTAATTGCAGCCTTGAGCAAGTGAGTGTCCTGTCAGATCGCCCCCCGTCAACTATACTGCCTAGCATACATCCTGTCCAAAAAGAGAAGACTTATGAGAAATGCACTGGCACCACCGGCTTGGACAGTGAACGTACCGACGGATTCCGTAAGGGAGTCGCACCAATCCAAGCATCGTCATATTATAACCGTGATGGAGTGATAATGTTGGTGAACAAGTGCACGAGAGGCTGCGATTGAATGTAAAAATAGGTGCTGGGGAATAAAAACATTGGAATTGTCAGACTTTGTGCTGTATTGCCTTACTGAGGGTGCCAGAAGCCTCGTATGGTCCAGTGATAGAAGCAAGCATACCTTGGTCACCTCACCTATAACTTGTCACTGATGTCTATAGTGCACACTTGTCAGATTGTCATGTCTGAGAAGGCAGAAGGGTACTTTAGAGCATCTGGTATGTCGTGCAACTTGTGCTACTCTTTTGCGCCTGCATGAAAACGACACAAAGTTCTGGGGCCACCTCTAGCAAATCCCCCTGTGCAGTTTGCGACTTTCGATTTCCGACAAACTTTTGAGAACTGCCCTCAACAGGTCGTATACGGCGATCTCGTCGACCTCATCTACCCGAAGCATCGCAGATACGACAGGAATACATGACAGGCCTGCGGGCCGGATGTCCGTGAAAACGCGCGCATAGCATCAAGATTCTCTCTATTCAAGCGCTAAAGGAGAGCGTGCTGTCGCGTATCCGCAGGCGCACGCTCCGATCCGACGACCACTCGAACCGAACCCACTCGAGCGTATCCGCGATCGTCATATTGGCTATGTACAAAAAGGAGAGAGAGAATTCAGCAATCCAATCTCCCATTCGTAAAGGAAACAAGCACAACAATACGCACCGTCTTCGCCGACGTTGAACGGAAACGTCTTGTAAGGTCGTGACCCCATCTCGCCCTGCCGCGGCGGCCGTCCGGGGTGCAAGAGCGCGCCTGCGAACGTCGAGCCGACTTTCCATACCCGCATCACACCCTCTTCGAGCGACGCTGTCACCAGCCGTCGGCCGTCCGGCGAGAAGGCGCACGCGGTCGGGCGGTGGGTGTGACCCTCGAGTACATACAGCTGTGTAGCGGACTTGAGGTCATACATGATGAACGCGCCTTCAGTTGTGCCGACCGCGAGTCGTTGTGTCGGCGAGTGAAAGTCAACGGTAGGGAAACTATCAGGGAATGTCGGTATTCGAAACAGGGGTCAGGAATGGTAGGGATGAGGGAACGTACGTTTTGACAACGTGTCCAATGATTTCTGTTGCGGTATCTAACACGGCATCTCGACTCGATGTCGAGTTGGGATCAAGCGATCTGACTACCGCCTCCATCAATCGAGGTAGGTTCGGATACAGGATCAGTGGCCGCTGTTTTGCCCACGTCTCTGATCAGCAGGCGCGCGAGGGCACACGTGGCCTCTGAATACCCACCTTGCGAATCAGAAACGCCACCAACTGCATGACGCCCTTGCGCTCTGCTACTGACCTCGGGTTCAAAATGTCCAAGGTCAGTACGGTCATGAATAACACTGTATGGTGCGTTGCGATTTGCAACACTGCCGAACGTGCGTGTGGCCCGACGTTTTGGACGGAAATCTGCTCTTTGCGCATGTTGGTCGCAAGCGCAAAGAGTGCGCGCAGGAAGGCCATGCTGTCGATATAGTGTTGCCAAATATGGAAACCTTTGGCGCAGAGGTCAACTGCAAGAGCGCCATGGTTCGAATTGTCGTGATGCAGGTACAGGGAGATCGACTTGGAGATGTCGACGAGGGCACTAGATAGAAAATATCATCAGGGGAAGCCAGCAGGAGAAGAAAGACGGCGTACCTTGTCGAGAGAAGACTGTATTTTTCGATGGCCATGTAGCCACAAAGGAAGAGCGCAAGTCCGGATTGCGTAGAGTCCCGATCGACGGAAGGCTGTAGACATGGTACTTTGGGAGAACTAAAATCAGTATGACCAATGTACAAGGACTGAGGCCGTGAGGCGTCACTGACGGCGATGTTGCCAAGCGTCCACTAGCCCCGCACATTCCGCGTCCGAAAGCTTGACAACGTTTGCATCGAATAGGAGCCTTGCCGCATGACGCAGCTCATCTGTAGTCAAATATCAACGTAAGCCCGACGACGAACTGTCCACGACACATACTCGACGTATCTAGCCATCGTCGAGCCAAATAGACGACATCTGGCGCTTTGAAGTTGGGACCGACGACGGAGGGAAGTGAGGTGGCGTAGAATGTCATCACGGTCTGACAGTCTCCGCTGATGTCTTTTAACGGAGTGGTCGTTGAGCACAGCAATCCCGAGGGCATGGACACCTACATACCTCCGTAAAGCGACATGGTCTTGAGAATCGCAATGATAGCGACCGCACGTGAAGCAGAAACGGCTCCTGATGTGCACCACACATTCCTGGCGTTCCGATAGTTGAACAAAGCTAGCATTCGATTGCTGCGGGAGTCTCCAATACACATCCATGCACGCAGCACGGGAGAATGGGACCTACGAAATACTCCCGACGCCTCCCGAGCCGAAAACGATACCCAGTTTGGTTTCACATACTTCGTCGATATCTGGGTTCAATCCGGGGGTTAACGTGAGTGATAAAAGAGCGCGGAGGAGCACCAATGGCGCAGAGTGGGACGCAGATGAAACCGGGATGTTGCCTGACGCTTTTGCATCCACAGCCGATACCTTCATGAAGCGCTCCAGCGCGATCGCAAATGTGCACACTCGTAGGCGAGGCTTAGATACAGTGGTTTCCAATTTAAAGGCCGACTTACTCGAATCCACAGTGGCAGACGCGTCAGCAAATGTCAATATCGACGAAGATACATGGGTATCCCTTCCATCAATCGGTCTACGAAAACTGTTGGCGATACACAGCAGTGGATGGGTGACTGACTCACAGCTCAAACCACTCCGAAGTGTTGAGGGTATCCCTAGCCTTTTCAGTGTCCATAGCACGCCGAAACTCGCCCGTCTTGATGTCCCAGAGCCTTGCAGGGCCGTTGGTGTAAAGGATCATGAGCAAATCGTGTTCCTCACCACCACCATAATGGATACTTGACAGAGGCGATGATGCACCCGGTAAAACATACAACCTGAGTCAAACGATGGTCATCTAAGGCGCACTGCATGGTGGTTAAGCCATACTTACAATTTGAACCCATCCATTGCAATGACTGCAATCGTACCATCCATGGATATGCACAATGCACACCCACGCAATGGACCGGCACGTTCCTCTTGCTGCCGTACTTGGACGACATGCAATAATGGTACTATAAATTGAACAAAGCGTGCGGAGAGCTTGAGATCCCTGATGAGACGTAAATAACACCTCCAGCTTCAAAAGTGGCGTTCTTCGTACTGTAGCGTCCATATAGCGATACCACCATCGTCCGAACCACCAATAATGAAGCGGTCCCCTGTCTCCTCACTGCGAATGAGGTGCAACGAACAAATGGACGCAGGGATGGGGATGTCGGAAGTGTGTTGAAATAGTGGGGTCTCCACCGATTGCATGGAAGATGAGGACGAGGGTGATTCGAAGGGAGAGGTTATGCATGTCCTCGCAAGTGCTGAAAAGGAGGTGTGCCGAAGGCGGCCATCACCTAGAAAAAAAAAGCACTGGGTAACATAGATAGAGGAGAATCGCGAAACTTACTGTAGCCGAGTATAAGGCAGTTAAACTCTAAAGGAAGTACTGCAGTCAAAGTGACATTCACATCTTGGCGCGGAGGGGTTGCCAGTTGCGAACGCCACAGTCTACGACCTTGTGATTGGGACCGTGAAAAGAGGTATACCTCCTTGCATCCAGAGGTATGGCGGAGTGTGATAATCCCACTTGTGGTGTTCACGATGGAACCTATGGTAAGTGTCCCAAGGGAGATTTTCTGAGTGGGCGTAGGCCTAGGTGTCACAAAAGGGCCTTTGGGGTCTATTTGGATACAAAAGAATGTCGAAAGGACCTACTGAAACCCAGCGTCCTCTGAGTCATTCTGATCCCCATCGCAGTCCACTGGGACTAACTTGTACCACCAAGCGACGCTCTGTTGCATTGCCTGAGTGTTGTAAATATCATAGCATGGGGGCAAGAACGAACCCCTAAGACCAAAAACGTCTGGTTGTCAACAAATTGTACCTCCGAGATCTTGCCAATACCTTCCGGTTGAACCCGGGTGAAAGGGCAGACAGGCGAGCTCCCTCCAACTCGAAAGTGGAAGATCTATAAATCAAGTTACCAGCCAGGTTTCCCACTACATCCCTCAACGCACCAGAACCTCAGTATCCGTCCAAGCGAGCCCCAGCACATCATCTCTTTCCACAATGTATCGACTACGGAGCTCCCTTGGGTGGTGCGGTGCGGATGAAAACGCGGCTTCCCCAATATCTTGTGTTTCACCAAACCAAAGACGTGAAGAGTCCGTGTTGGGATAAGGTAACCATTCTGACGCTATTCCCTTTGAGGAGCCTCTGGATGTAACATTCTCGAAACTTCTGCTGCCCAAGGGTTTGAGAAAACTCGGCGTGGTTGAGGTTTTGAATTCCTCGACAGAATCTGCAGAGGAAGTCACCGCAGAATGTGGCCGTGCTGGGACCTCGATGCGGGCGACAACGGAAAGCGGCCTGGAGATTATATGGTACTTGCTATCGATGTAAACAAAGGACAACGAACCTAAGAAGAGAATGGGAGAGAACCGATGACTGACAGGGAGAAGACGTACCATCCACTTCATTGCGTACTATGTCAGAGGCCCTGGCATAACCATTAACCCGCCAGCTACTCAGCAATTCAAGCCATGTAGGGTAGACATTGTATTGGTCCCCAACGTGAAGTTCAAATAATGAATACCATGCGCACTTCTGCGCAGCATCATCGGATGAATCAGGAAAGCCAAAAATATCGGGGCGGGGAGGTCGATATGTAGCACAAGCCAAGACAAGATTGGTGTTCTGTGAAAGAAGTTAAGAAAAGAGCATAGTAAACATCGAATGCTTACTTCTTCGACCTGAACTGATCTCAATTGTGTCCAGCACGATTTATCACTTTGTGGATGGGAAATATTTTGGCAGCGCGCCGCCGTAACACATGTACCATCACGCGTGTCAAACACAGACAAGTCACTGGAGCACCATGAGTAATTACCGTGTCACAAACATGTAAGCGTACCCCGATTCCTGCAAGGACAAGAGCAAATTTGTCCCTTCAGGAATAAGAAGATCGGTTACACCATAGGCTACACCACAGATAGGAGGCAAGATGTGCGCCAGCAGCATAATGGGCTCTTCTTCGGTCTTGTCGTTATAGATACGAAGGCGAGGCGAAGAAGGGGCAGAGAGTGATCTGTGAGCATATACTGGGGAATTCATCGCAGACAAAAGTGACTTGGGATCGTCGCGACCCTTGATCGAACCCCCCGGACTGACCAGCGAAGCGGTAGAGCATGGAACCAGCGGGGATAAGGAAAATGACGGTGTCTGCTCAATGACTACACCCTTTTCAAAATTAGGTAACAACGTATCCACTATGCTCCGCTCGCGTGCTGGCTTGGTGACAACGTTGCTCTTTAGCAGATCCTTGAGGCGTTCAGACTCGTCCTCAAAATCGACGACATTCCTTGATGCCTGCACCTGTTCGCGAGATACCCCGGAAACCACTCGAGAGCGCACAGATGGTTTGATGAGTGCTTGATTCAAAGATAAGGATGAGGGAGACTGTAAGTAACCCGAGTGTCGACGGGAGTGCGCTTGCGACTTTGGCGAAGAAGGCAGAGACGAGGTGCAAGGGCCGGAAGACGCGGACGTAGATGGCGTAGAAAAACGTGTACGAGGAATGGGTGGAGAGACAACTTCCGACGTGGATTCACCAGGTAGAGGAGTCCCGAAGAGATAGACGGAGCCGAATTTGCCCCCAACCGCGACCCCAAGAGACCCCAAAGAATGAGTTGACCGCCAAGAGACTATTTTGGAACATGGCTCATCGATGAAACTCTGCTCTATCGCGTTCGCGTGGGAGCTTGCTGCCAGGTGTAAACAAGTTGGAAATGTCAATGGTACAAGCATGGAAGAGGACGCAAAACAAAACAAAAAAGAGCCAAAGGGTTCCGGATCAAACAATCACGTCCTTCGTAGATTTTCGTGGCATGCGCAGCCGGAAGGTGTAGAGGTCTGGCTGCTCGGATGACGCGCGGAGAGAAGGGAGTTGGAAGTATCCAAATCAGGCAGGAGTTTGTTTGTTTCTAAGGCCGTTGCCAAACAACCACCTGCCACTTCAGAATTTTCAGCCTGTTCGGATCTACTAACCACCATTGTGTGCTGTGTTCCTAACTGTGCCACGATCGAGCTCCACGCATAACTAGCGGTGCCAGTCAACGCGAAGAATATCGAAACTTGTTTGCATATGGTGAAGGAAGCTTCAACTCCGACTGTGTCGCTGTGTGAGTGGCCCTGCTATGGGTCTGTCGCTGTAGTCGACCTAACGTTCGGCCATTACTTGGCTTGCTGGCGCAGGGATCGAGGCTCACTCAATGATTTCCCACTAACATCCAATCGATAGCCTGTTGGCTTCAACTACTTCCGATCATCATGGAGCTCTAATCACATCTTAGACTAGGGACGCGTCTCGCCATTCGAGGCTCCGGACCGCGTTCTCGCATAGTAAACCTGCTATAGGCTAAAAGCTCTCACCTTCCAGCTTCTTCAGCTCTATTGCCGCAGAGCGACTTATCTCCGCAGGCCTCAGGGCAACCCGCTCTGATGATGGGAAGCGGACCGGATAAGAGCTATCATCCTCCAGGCTAGGTTACTCGTGGAAGAATGATACATGCACCTTTACATCCAGTGAGAATTAACACATGATGGCAGTCGATTTTTTTTCGCGCTCACTTGATCCGAGGAGTACACCCGTTTTCCATCACCCAAGCATACCCTCATCCTCGAGGTCTCGTCGTAGAAGCCGAGTGCGCAACCCATTTAATCAATCAGGGCGCATGGTATTCACATCGCCTTTCCTCAAACCGAACAAGGATGACGTACTTTGTGCCGCCTTTATTCCACCTCCACAAGAGTCACCGCGCTTCCCTTTTCCCTCGAATGATAGTCTTCTCCCCGAGTTCCTTCCGAATTGAAAGACGACCTCCGCCCCTTGGGTGCGCTCATAGGGTCCATGTGTATCGTCTTCTTTCCCCTCAATTTCCTTGCAACAGCCTACGATTTTCCAATTGGCTGACTGTTCCTTTTTTTCGAATTGCGCATGTTCAGCACGGAATTTCCGGCTCGTTATCTCGTGCTGTGCTGTGCTGCCGCCATACGCTTTGGTTGTGTATTTCAACGTGCACACATGCACGCGCGCCCCTCCCCGGAGATTTACCCCACACACCCAATGCTCGCGACCCCACGCAGGGCGTACATACACTTTACCCGTGTTCATGGGGACGTGTAGTGGGCCCGCTCTGCGGTCCCTTGCCGTGCACGCATATTCGTCGTTCTCACCACTTGATTGTGGCGTCACTCGTGCTCCACTCGTGCAGTCTTGAACCCCTTATAGGTTTGTCTGTTCTACAGCATGAACCCAGACGTGTTGTACATTTACAGGCACTACGAGAGCTCGCTGAGATCTCGCGCCACACGATCGTCTTCTAGCTTCCTTTGTGCAGTCCAGCCAACCAGACCCTGCACGGGAACATGCCTATCAGTGGGATCCACGCGTATCAGGTTATCGGTGGCGATGCTCATTTTAATTTATGATTTCGACCAAGGCAACCATGTGTCATCCAAAAGGACAGGCTGTGTTACCATTGTTCTAAGTAAGTTGAAAGGCCCAATGATCGATACAGACGAAAAAAAAAAAAAAAAAGCAGACAGTATCCAAATCTAAATTGAAAATTAAGTTGTATGTACGTGTGTGGCTTCATCTCATTGAAAGCCTGTACTTTTGTGTAAAGAAAAAGGCAGTGGTATAACTTATCCCCAAACGAAAATCCCCCAAATTAACCCTACCCGAGAATATAGTATGGCCTATATTACACGTCTTCCACATCTGAAGGGCGCTCAGCGCTCATGCGTGATGTGGTAACACGGCTGCAACCAGACCGTTCATCTTCGGTCGCGTGACTAAACAAGGGCGGCGTGCGAAATCATTGGGACTCGCCAAGAGAAACGAACCGAGCAGACGCACACTGGATTGTCTTGCATTTTGCTGTCTTCGAACCGTGATCTGTGCGTCCTCGGCCAGTGCTGGGCTGGGCGAGCGTCGCACGTCGTATGCCTTTGAGAAGCTGTTCAGCGGATCACGCGCCACAAACACAGCGGCATGACTCACATTGAGCGCGGCGTGCACAGGACCTTGTTGTTTCTGTTTCTGGAGGGCGTACTCCATCTGAATGGAAAGTCAGCGCACGAACCGGCATGCCTGAGATGGACCCACCCTCGCTCTGCTGTGGGCCGCTGCGTTATAGTGCATCATGTCTTGGGGCAGGGAGGACATGGTCGGGAGTGCAGCGAGCGAATGTGTCATGGAAGGGAGCGCGACGAGGTTTTGTGGTGGAGAGGCATTGGAGGAGCCAGAGGATATCGACCTTTCGGATGGCGCCATGGAGGATGAAGAGAAAGTTCGTTGATACTGCATAGGGGGTCGACCGTTGCTGGAGGGAATTCCTCGGACTGGACCTCGGCTTTAAATCATGTCGACCCCAGGCGGCGCTCTTTAACAGGGATCTGGGACGATGACGACTCGGTTGGGCGGATATTACCGAAGGCGTGATGCTGGTTGGCGGAAGATGAACGGGAATCTAGCATGATGACTCCCCCGTGGTTTATCAGCGCAACCAATCAAGGGGTACGGGGAGAAGGCAGTGTCGTCAGGCTTGCCTTGATTCTCCATCTAAAGCCTGGACCTGCCCTATTTTGGGATGCCAACACGTTTTTGTAGCGCAGCGACCGCATGTTGCGCAGCCAACACTCGAATGCGCCATCCCACGAGGCGGGCGCTAGGACCTGTGCAGGGATGGCGCCCCACTCGGAGAGCTCCTTTTCACATACATAATTGATTCGAACACCATGGAATGTCTACGCTACACACCAGTGTGCAGTCGCCAGCACGTTAGTCTGCTATAACGTGTGAAATGGGGAGACAAACGTACAGAGGCACAGCACACACGCCTCAAATTGTATTGTTTCCGCATGTACGTACAGCCGCAGGTGAACAGCTATTTGATTAGCACCGTCATTTAGCTTTCCAAAGTGCGTCGAGCTGTGAGCTCTGTCCACTTTCCGGGTGACAGCTCCAGTCATTTCCGTCGACGCCCCAGAGCGTCCGAGTGGCACCTGCCCAAAAACAGATGTACTCAACCAAGGGCGAGTAGATCCGAATTTCAGCGGCGATTGTACGCTGCAGTATGCCTGTTGCTGGAGGAGCCCACGAAGTAACATCGACTTCCAACACTCGGAGCTGGCGCATGGCCATTAACGCGCTGTGGAAGCGATATGACTTGGAGCCACTTAGATAACGGTACCAGATGGCCAGAGATGGGGGAGGACTTACGTTGCGAGGTAACGGGAGCGGGATCGTGCCAATATGACGGAGCTGGGGACACGCTTTTGTCATTGATCGGAGTACATCGATGGAGAGACCTTCTGGTAGGTGGAGTATACTCAGGGCCTGAAGAGAAGAAGCGATATGAGACAGTTTCGGAATGAATGCCGGGATGTCGACCTCAGAATTCTTGTCCAGGACGACTTGAAGATGAGTGAGAGTCGACCCAACATGGACAATGTGCTCGGCGGCCGCAAGTGGCCCATCAAATATTCGGAGCTCGGGCAGACTTCCCGCTTCGAGGTGTAGGGTGGGATCGTTGACCGGCCCGTCGACGGTGTGTAAACTTTTGAGTTTATTTTGGCTTTCCAGGAACTTGACCAGATGTGTATCCCAGTAAAAGAGAAGTCTCGCTCCGAGAAGCTGAAATGGAATGTGGGCAATGTCGCTCAGGACCCAGCTGCTAGCAAACGCAGGATCTTGAAGAAAAAGATACTCGAGGGAGCGCATTCTGGACAGCGCAAGCTGTAGCGAGGACCAGAACTGTTCTGGGATCTCTCGCGGAGCACGGCTGCTATCTGGGAGGAAACAAAACGAACGGACATACGGTCCAAGGCGTGGCTGCGATATAATGGATTGACAGGCGCGAAACATGATCTGGATATTGCCCGACATGACGATTTCATACAACTTAGCTTCTGCTTCGTGCTGGAGGGACTTGCACGTGAGACACAACGCCGTCAAGTCGCCGCGACGCGCCCAGCGGACGATTCGGCCGCAGACGTCGGGCGTGAGGGTGGCGGGCGGCATTTCGAGGAGGGCGACGGCGGGGGACCGAAGTTGGATTGAGTCGACAGGGCCAATGATAATAAAGTGGCGAGGGTCCAGCCCAAGTTGGCCGCTCCCGTCCGTCTGTCGCTTTTTCCACCTTTCTATTACGACCTCATCGCGTCCCCATCGTCTGCTACAACCATGGCCGTCTCTCGCTCGGAACTGCTGGGCTGGGTCAACGATCTCCTGCAGCTCAACTATACCAAGGTCGAGCAGTGCGGCACCGGCGCTGCCTACTGTCAAATTCTCGACTCCATCTACGGTGCGTTCCTTGCCTCGGATCGTGTCACAGATCCCCGTCCTGGATCGCACCATCACCCCAATAACCCGCTCCTCTAGGGGACGTCCCGATGACGCGAGTCAAGATGAACGCAAAACACGAGTACGAATTCGTTGCAAATTTCAAGGTGCTGCAAAACGTCTTCAAGGCGAAAAAGATCGACAAGGTGTGTGTGTGGCACGCCTGACGGTCGGCCATGTTGCCCTCCCCATCTCATGTCCACCCTGTATAGCCCATACTTATCGAAAAGCTCGTGAAATGCAAAATGCAGTGCGTACACCCCCTTCCCCTCGTCTTCCATAATGGCCATATTGTGACCACGGATCTGTGGCAGAGACAACCTCGAATTTCTGCAGTGGATCAAGCGTTTCTGGGACTCCAACTATGGTGGTCAGGGCTATGACCCTGTGGCACGAAGGAAGGGTGCACCCACAGACACGCCCGCCACAATCGCTCCACTCTCCAGTTCCCGAAATACGAGCAGTCTTGGCGGGGCAGGCAGATCGGGTGGCAAAACACCCATCAGTGGTCATCGGGCGGGTTCAACACAGCCAAACGAAACCGTCCAGAACCTCCAGACCCAACTGCGTGAGATGTCCACTCACATGGAAGGTCTAGAGAAGGAACGCGACTTCTACTTTGCCAAAGTACTGATCTCAGTTCCCCGCCCCGCCCTCTCCATTCGTACTCACATCCCCGCCCTGCTAGCTTCGTGACATCGAAATCCTCGTGCAACAGCAGGTCGAAGCTTTAGCAAGGCCTCCAGGAGAGGAGGATCAGACACTTAAGGAAATCCAGGCGATTCTGTACTCCACTGAGGTATGACCCCTAGTTTCAAAATCGCTTCTTTGCCGACTAGTTCTCCAGGAGGGCTTCGAAGTCCCAGAGAGTACCGCTCCTGCTGAGGAAGAGGAAACGTTCTAGTTTTGTACGTCATACATTTGGAGGGGGCGTTTTACGCCGTCCTACACAGCCCCATCGTGACACGCTCGTTGATTTCGATCCATAGCATCCACTTGTCTCTTCTTGAAACGCGAGCCTTTTCTCCCTTTGTCCTCCCTTTCCAGTCCGAATTAGCCTATGTTCTTCGCGTCGCCCCACTTATAATCGGTTTATCTGCAATGCATTTCATTAGACCCTCTGCCCTACACTCGGAGTTTGGACACGTCATCTCACGCCGTTCACCTTCGCGAGCGTGTTGCTTCGCTTCTGAGATAAAGGCTACATTGATGCTGTACAAATTATACCTGTTTCGCAGACCGATCCGTGACATAAAACATAAAGTAGCAGGTGTTGTCATCGTGGGCGGGAGGGTTCTAATGTACCGTCGTCGTGCGACGTTCGGCTCTCCGTATCACGTCTAGACACGACACAGGAGTCGCCGGTCGATCATCCATCTTGACATCAATAACAGCACCGAGCCTAGTACCATGCTCGATCCCGCAAGTGCAATGCTGGCTGTGTACACCCCGTGTTGTCGCTGCACCAGCGCCCCCGTGATTGGGCCCCCAAAGAGCGAACTGCAAGAGAAAGGAAAGTGTCACAGATGAGCTTCAATACGGGTGAACGAGGGGGGGGGGGCAGAATGGTGACGTACGGCACCGAGATAAATGTGAACAGGATGCCGATGCGTGCCCCAATTTCTCGGATGTCGGATATTTGTGCGACGCAGGGAGTAACGACAGAGATAAATGCTCCAGACCAGAAACCGTACAGAGCAGCAAAGATGAAGATCGCAACGACATCCTTGCCGAACATCCAGAAGACGAGGCACGAGAGTCCGGAGAGAAAGGCCGAGGGACAGAGAAGATTGAAACGTCCTATCTTGTCGGACAGCCAGGCTGGCGCGACGCGACCAAATACACCGCCCGCGTTCATGACCGACAGAACGGAGAACGCGGCGTTGGATGATATGTGCAGGGACTCGGTGTAGTTCGATATGTAGAAGTAAGGTGTGAAAATGCCTATGTGGAGTCAGGAAGGGATTCGCAGAGCACGACAAAGCAAGGTGAACACACCGAGGCATACAAAAAAGGAACCCGAGACGAGAAGTAGAAAGCGAAGGTCCTTAATCGTCCGCATGTTTAGCACCAAGCGGGCCTTCTTGTTGACAGGATGCCGGAGCTTTACAGTAAAAATCGCCACAACGGAAAGGACGGCGGCTATCAGCGCCGAGATCCTGACTGCCCACTCGAAACCAACTCTGCTGAAAAGGTAGCGAAGTAAGATCGGGTAGACGACTCCCCCTAAGTTGATTTAAGTAAGGATTCGCAGCGAGACGGAGGGTGCATTACCACAACCAGACCCAGCTGACACGATGCCTATAGCAGTGGCGCGGTATTCGTGAAAGTGCGTTGCCACACAGGCCATTGATGGGTAAAACCTAGGTCGCCGTCAGATTGGCACCTGGGCGCAAAGGGAACGAAAACGTACAGCAACGCGACGCCCAACCCGAACAGAAAACCTTGAGCAAGCAAATACTGATAATAATGTGCGCAGAAACTGGTCAAGACAAGGCTAGTGACCAGGACGACCAATCCAGAACAAAGCAGTCGGGTAGGCCCATAAACATCAAAGAGACAGCCTACAGGTCCGCCCTGAGACACCGTATCACCAATGCGTCACTCACGATTGAGAGTCGACATACCATGGCGAAAAACATCCACAGCTGCAAAGACCCTATCCATGATATGCCGAACAACGAACTGGACGCGAGCTGATGGTCCGAATACCACGTTTGAAATGTACCGAACGCGGTGAGTTGCCCAAAGGAGCAAAAGAGAGCGAGAAAGCCTCCAAAGACCGCAAGCCAAGCCTTGAGCTTGTCGTCGGTGTCGTCGTGCGCCCCAGCTATCAAAAGCGTCTGGGACTGCGCATTGGTTGGGGGCAAGATCTCGTTCGTGCCCTCTAGGCTAGACCTGCGCGTCGGCAGCGACGACTGCTTTTCAACATCGGTCATCAGTTTTGTCGTCCCACTCGACGCGAGTGAGAGGTGGGTAAGGGGAGGTTACAATGCGAACCCTTCGGAGAGAACACGATCTATAAAACAGCGGCAAAGTACGACGTCAGATCACACTGCATTGACAGGTTCCCCGAAGATACCGGAAGAAGACAGCAAGCGAACTAATGCCAACCTGCTGCATGAGGAAACTGGCCCGGACCCCCAGCGGCCAGTATACAAAAGAGGAGAAGGATCGGGCAGGCAGAAGCATGCGAGCGCCTTGTTGAACGGTCTGGTCAAGGCAACCGTACTGCCTCGTGCTTCGATCAATCGACAAGACTATGTATGTACAAAGCCAATGGCTTTGCGGCTCACTTGCTGTGTTGACCGTCATGTGGTAATGGGATGAGATAACACCGAGTTGCCCGTGAAAACGCTTGAGGCTAAGAGCGAGCGCCACACCTGCAATACAAGTTTGTCTGCATGATGAACTGTTTCAATGGCGATATTTCCCAAGGGGAACCCAGCCTACCCGCATCTCCGACGCATCCGCCATCGACGGGGCTGTTCGTCTAGGTGCCCCAAACTTGGTCGGTGTCCGAAACGCGGTTATAGAACGGGGACGGAATCCAGTATATGCAACACCACAAATGCGAGGCGTCAGTATTAACGGCGCCTGGCGTGGGACGAGTGAATAGCCGACCAGCTAAGCTGTGGTAACAGGCCTAGGGACCTGTCCGCGTGGGCCCGGTCCATGAGTCTCGGAGAGAGGGCGAGAAAGGAATTCCAATTGTATACCCCTCTACACAGAGTAAAAATAGTGGAGATAACACATCACCGATGATTCGCTGAATTCGCAGACTTACTGAGTATTAGGCTCAGCTCCTTGTATACCGGAAATACGTGGCATGGAGGATCCAATTATGGTAGCTCCTCCGTCCGACACCCGCCTAATCATCCGTCGAGCTGTGGGCCGCCACTTTCACGCCATTTCCTGGCCTTCAGTTCTCGATAACGTTTGATGGCCTTCTCTCTTTCCTCCTGAATCATAGCCTTCTGCGCCATGCCCAACACTCCTGCCGCAGCCGCATCGTTTTTGGTCGCTCCATGTGGGAGTTTCTTGAATGTTGGAGGTTCTTGTGCGACATCATTCAGCCGACGGGGAACAGAAGTCGAGCCCGCTTGAAACTCCTTTGTTACGTTTCGAGTTTCGTCCGCCTCATCAACATTGGCCGACGGCAGAAGACCAGAGCCCTTTTCTGAACTCTCCGAGTGAGGGTGACGGCGTTTGTCCGGTTGTTTACCCCGCTTTAGCATTCCGCACGCCACTTCTTCCCTCCGCACTTTGCGCGCCTGCGCAGATGACTGCTGCAAGGCTGTTTTAATGAGAGGCGTCATACTGTCTTCCACACGTCTGTAAGGCCACGAAGTGGGGTCATGTGGACGATCATGTTTCATTCACATCAGGTTGGAAGCACCGCTCACCTATTAAATTGAGCAACGGTTTCACTTGGCATGATCCTCAACACCGGGGATTCCACATCGTCTGTCGTGCCTGTTGCACCCTGTCGTCTTTTTTTGCGCTGAAATTTGTTCTCCTCGCCTGAGTTCACGACGCCATCGAGTTGATACTTCTTCTTCCGATATTCTCGCCTGATTCGTTCGGCGTCGAGAACGCGGGAAGCTGACTTTGGAATAGGTTCATGTTCAATGGAGATCTTGGAAGAAAAGTCGCTTGCTCTGGTGAAAGCAAGATGGAGCATTGCATCTTTTCGGTCGAGTCACCCGCGCAGCAAAGAGCGAATCACACGTACCGCCGGACTCTTTCTCGTTCTCTTTCAGGACATGCGGCGCGCTTATGAGGCATTTGACACGATAATGATGGAACTAGACTCCACCTGTTCAACGAAGAGAGCGGGGAAACGACAACGTTCTTCAAGTTCATGCGTAATCAATCATACGGTATGATCGAGTCACGTGATTCTTTGTACGTACTGTCGGGGACCTTGATGGATGTCCGCATCTCTAGAGTACACGTTTCTTTACAATAATACCAGCAGACTAGTGTAAAAGAGCACAAAGCCCTAGTTCCAGTACAAGGCACCCTCTGTAACTGACCACTTTCCGAGCAAGCATACGAAGCCGACAACACCTATGAGGTACGCAACAACGATAGCTGGTCGCTCGCGGTATCATCATCATCGTGAAGAACAGGAAATGGCGGGACGAACCTAATTTCTGCTCTGGCCTCTCACTGATATCATAGCCAGGCTGGGGAACACCCATAATATTGCAGAATATGTGCGCAGTGATAGGTGGGAACATAGATCCCGTGCGGAGGAACAGATACGAGCAATAGAAGCCGAAGATGCTAGTGTAGGTAAACTGAAAAGCTGGGTCATGTCGATGGTAGCCGAGATCAATATAGTCAAGGTTGTCTCACCTGTGCCAATCGCAGCACGCTTGATGGCAGCTGGACTCCGACCATACTTATTGTACGTTTCCCAAGCATGATGTACATGGGCTTCACCATGGCAGATAAGTTCGCGGTGCCGAGGATCCGGACAAGAATTCTCACCTGCTCCAAACAGCAAAGGGCACAAAAAAATCATCTGCACCCTCGATGCCTGTGCCAGGTGATAGACAGTGAGAACACACGCCCTGAAGACTACTTCTTCCGTGATGGGGGCCTACATCGTGGAAGGGATATTCAAGTGTGAGTGCAATGCCGTAGTTGATTATGTCTGACCACCCACGATTAAATAATTCCGTAAACCTGTAACGGAGAAGAGTACGGAGACGACGTCTTCTTGGAAAGACCAATTATGCTGACCAGGGAGTGTCCCACGGGTGAAATGTCCGTAAAGTGGTCCAAGAAAGAGCAGAGGAGTTATGAGATGCGGAAGAATACTGGTAGAGGTGCACCCAAGGTGATTGACCGCCATGCATAACGCTGTCAAAGGCTGGTGTTGTTAGATTACCGGTCAAGTTCAAACCAAAGGGGAAAAGCCCACATCGGCGTCAGGCAACTCTGCCGAAATCAAGACGAACACGATTGCACAACAGGTGAGGGTCGCACCACTAACCGCAACGAGACGCGCTCGAATTACGTCTGGGTCATCCCTCCAGCGCTCTGTCTGTAACTTGGGCCGCGCAAATCCATAGTCAAGGTATACTTTGGTCTTGGCAAATGAAAGCCGTGCGTCCTTGGAGAGATATATCGATCCAACGTAGCAAGCTACAAAGAGGGCGGCGAGGACGTGGGCAGTAGATGTCGGAACCATGTCCACAGGTCAGAAACGGGCGAAACGAGTCTATTCGCGACAAACTGGCCTTCTGGTGCTGCCTTGTGGTCGAAACCAAGTTTGTTATTGTTCTGACCCTGACCACGAGCCTTCGCCGTTTCAAACGCGGCTTCGACTTGTGGAGGCGTGGCAGACACGAGCGCGTGATCGTGCGAATGCTACAAACAGAGACACACCGTCCCATGACCCGCCCCGACCTATTCCGCTGCCCTGCCCAACCTCGCCATGCTGCCCACTCTCGTTCGCCGCCAGTTCACGGGGCTCATTCCCCCCAAAATCGCCACACCGTCTCATCTCGTATGTCTGCATTATCGGGTGTTTTCATGTTCGTTAATTCGTCTCATAGTCGACCGGTTCTGGGGGTGGCCTCGCACCTTTGGTTAACTTTTACTCCAAGCTTCCAAAAGGTCGTGCACCACCAGCAGTGTTTGATCCCGAGAAGAAGGCCCTGAACCGACTGGGTCTTTCAATTCTCTTCTTCTTCGGTGTTGGTTATACCATAGACTATAATAGTATGTTTTCGCCACTTGCCTTCGGAGCTGTTGCTGATAAAACTCGCCTCTTTTGTAGTGCACTTGAGTAAGCAACTTGCTATGCCGATGCGCAGCTATGCTTACGCTTGACAGAGTACCACAAGAACCACCCACACTGAACGCGTTCGGGTTGCTTGTTTGGGACATTAGCGGCAATGTGGTCGCCAACCAGTTTGATTCGTTGTACCGCCCGGGAAATAGATGACCTACGTGTTTTATACCTGAAACATTGGTGTGTGATGGCCTACTACTTCGTGAAGGTGAGCAGGAATGTGTGGACTGGCTTTCCGACCCAGAGGACTGAAGCATAGACGCTGCACCCCTTTTGCGTCTGTGTGGACGTAACTAAGCTGGTTGATGAGCGCTACCACATCCCACAGTGTCTGAGTTGCCATCTCAAGGCGTGGCCCACCTGAAACCCGCAGGTCGCTGAAAATTATGGGCGTGCACTTTGGCAACTGGGTACCACAAGTCTGACATTAGACTGCGAACCAGCTCGATAGGCGGTGCAGATCAACCATGCTATGGATCTGGTGTGCCCTCCTTGATAATCGTTGAAACTTATTTGTCAGACTGTTGGAACGGAGGGGTTTGTCTCGTCTTTTGACCGTGGCAAGGACTTTTTCCGCACACCGCATCCGTCGTCGAGCCGGCGCGTCACGGGGCACTCGAGCGCGCAGCTTCCATTACAATGCGAAATGATACAGGTATGGTGCAATCATGTTAACCCGCCGTAGACCGTCATCACGCATGGCGTGAAATGAGGTCATTTTTTCACCGCCGGCGACTCATCGCCATCCGGCATTGGAAGCAGAACTCGTTGACGTCGTCTATAGACCGCTGTATCTCATCACCAAAGTTCTGTGTTTGTACCTCAGGCACGATTTTCCCGGGGGTCCAACAAAATACCTACCTTGGTGCAGTTCGGCTGTCTACAGTTGGGGGGGTGTCGGTAACTGCGCTCACATCGCATCGAGTCGCAATCCATGATGGCGACGACGAGGTGTCGTTGAAAGTGCTACGCGCTGGCTCAGCCCTTGTGCACAGAGAACAGAATAGGTCGTGACCGCACGCCGCATTTTAGCCAGAGCGTTCCTTCTCTGCAACAATTCGTTGTTTAGCTCCGCTGGCACTGGGTGGCGACGAACACGACTCTCACGCTACTTGTCTGCACATTGGTGGCGGGGGAGGGCAGGAGAGGATGCAGGGGGGGAAAGTTAGGGACGGTGCACTCACTTGTCCGGCTTTATAGGTTTCCACCACCGGAAGCCAATGAGATGTGGAAAACAATACGTAGTTTGGCTATATTGGTTCAAGTAAATTTCTATATGCCACGATCAAAAGGTCCCACACGCCAGATTGCTGTATTCCGTGGTGCCTCCGATGCATGCAAGGGTGCACGTTGCTTTCCTTCACGCCGACTTCATAACTGGAAGTGTTCAGGGTGTTTGTCATGTGGCTGGATCGGACATTCTTTATCAGAAGGGCGCTGGATAGGTTCCAGGCGGACCTGGGACGTGCTGTCTATATCCAGCTTCCGTGAGGCATGCGGAACAAAGATAGTTGGCCCGGCAACCCTGATCTGGCAGTACCGCGTCATCGTAAATCGGTTCTATCTCGGCTGTCCGATACCCCCAATCGGGTGCTGGTCTGCGCCGTATCATGTTGAATTGGGTTGAAAGTGCCCCTGCGGACCAATACTCGCCTGCAGGTCATGATCCGTGAGTGTCCTCGTCGATACAGGGTTTATTCTCAGAGCGGACTGTAACGTATACGTTTGGTTCTAGTGCAATCGATGCGCTTGTAAGGCCAAGGTGAGTCCGCCGACGCCGTACCGAGATAAATGAACTTATCCAATGTTTTTCGCGAATCCTTCAGACTCCCTGTCTCACGGGTGGGTCGCCATTCACACCTTTACGGTATCGACGTGACAGGTTCAATGGGCGGCCCCGCGCGTGACCAGGCGAAGATGGGGTGCGGACTGTCACCTGACGCGGGCACGCGCACGGCGTGTCTTCGCCCACCGCAAGCTACGGCAGCTCCCTGTCACTGGTATGCCTGCTTCTTGGCAGTTGCTATTTGCTGCCAGCTGCTGATCTTGGCCACACATGTCCATTAGCTCATTGTGGGGAGGATGTCATTTAAAGCACACTTGCCAATCTGGAACGGGAAGCGTGATTGCGCCGACGCCATGAGTCACTCGAAGGACCTGCGTGACCTGGCCAGTATAGTCCTGGTGTAGAACTCGCGTACCTGGCTGAACCTACTAGTGGCCGGTGGCACAAAGGACGAGTCGTCACGAAAAAAAATCTCTTTTACATACCACTGGAGCGGACGTGAAGCCGTGAACTACGCGATCCATCGCGCGGTCGTGACAAGCGTGTACAGCGCTGTCTGCTCGTGCAGGCGGCCACAGGGTATTTGGGGCACGACATTCGAAGGCAGTGTAAAACACGTTCCACAGCTTGGGACTTCCATTGTTGCCGACCCGGCACGCTAAAAGGCGTTACGCTCTAGCTCCGACTACGGAGATGACGCGAGTCACGCGATGGGGAGGGATCAAAAGTGTGGGGGACGGTGAACCACATCACCACACACCACGAATTCATCTCCGTGGTTCGTACTAGTTGACCATTGCCTTACGGTGACGCCGGGCTTCATGGGTTGGGCAGTGGCCTGTTTCGCGATGCCCCCTACCACCACACACGGTGACACACCCGAAGGCGCAGACAATCTCGCCAGGATCTCAGGCCTGAACGGTAACCGCTTCCGAACAGAACGGCGCACAGGCCTGTGGCAAAGGCACGCTGGGGCTTGCATGTGGCTGGGGTATATATGTATCTTTCTGATCTGAAGCCAAGTTGACGGGCGCGCCATACTAATACTGACACTGTGCCACCGGCAGTCGATTGCGGTGCATACCACAAGAATCCAAACGTGCAATGGTCCTGGACACTATGACCAGGATGCCAAGGCATGCGGTGGTCCCGCTGAAGTCGCGCTAGTACTTCGTTAGATATGATACCTTAGGCCCGGAAAATGCCGTGGAGCGCACACAAACGGGCAAGTATCTGAATTCAATACCGGCCGCGAGTCAAAGTTCATTTCCTTCTCTGAGCATGCGCATTCATTGGCTTGATCTTATTTATCCATTGTGATTACACGCTATCGATCGGGACTTTCGGCCTCAGCTTGGCCCGAAACTGTGAAAAACGTAACGTGTCAGAAACTTCAGATACTTTACCGCGCATTCCAACACAGGAGTTCTACAGACTTTACCTTGAATAATTTTGACAAGGAAAATGTCTATTTCGAGGTTTACTGTCCACCTTTCAGAAGTTCCCGAGGGGGAGCTGCGCAGAGCAAGGCGAGTTCTCATCCACCCTGACAACTTGAAAACCCAAGGGTTGTGTTCTGGGGACGTGATTGCCTTATCGCAAGCAGATAGCGATTCCTCAAAAAAGGTAAGAAACTGCGGGGCTGGAGATGCGGGTCCGCTACCACCAGGGTGTTCATGAAAGACGTATTTTTTCCCTCGCATGACAGGATTTCGCAGTCGGGGTTCTGTGGCCATGTTTCGATGTCTCTCAGAAAGGTGAGTGCCACGTCGCGCGATGATCATGCATTTTGTCGTTAGACTTGAGTCTGAGCCGTGCTCATGATCATTTTGTACCCAGCTGTTTCGTTGTCTCTTTCGCTGCTCCTCACAGCACGCCTCACAGAAGGTGACCAAATCCGAATTTCTCCCTTGCATGCAAAAAATATGGATAAAGACGATAAATTACTGCCGTCGTTGCGTGATGCCCGGGAAGCTGGGTTCATCCGTCTGAGGGAGGTATCCGTTGATTCGGACAAGGCTACTTGGTCTCACAGTCCTGACCCGGGAAAGCGCAGGGATTGGCTGGTACTGTTGCTGCGCGAGCATCTGGGTGGGCGTCGTGCCAGGTATTGTGGCCCACATGCTAACGCATTCAATTTGGATCTGGTTTAGTCGGGCTGAAATTTATTATATCTTCCCAAATCCTGGAAATTTTATATGAAGGTCGTTATCGAAGATTTTGCATTGATTCCATTTCAGTGCGTCCTCCTGGGATAGATGACGTTGTCGCCTCCATTACCGAACAAGTCAAGTCGCTTTCCTTCCATTCTCGGCCCCATTTGTGGACGACAGGATGGGACACATCTGTCTATATCCTGGAAAAGAGTACTGATCATCAAGTCGATTGTCCACACAAGGTAGCCTGTCATGTGGCTCTCCGGTCTCGGAACCCCGATGACGATAACGCTTACATCTGCGTGCTTTTCCAGGCAGACATTGAGACCCTTGAGCAAACAACACCATCTGATGCATACGCCACGGTTGGAGGGCTTAATAAAACGATTGCGGAGATACGCAATTTGATCGAGATTCCTCTTGTGAGGCCAGAGCTCTTTGCACACTTTGGTGAGTCACACCTGGGAGATGCCCACGGTTCAGCTTACACACCGTGTGACATTCTAGGTCTGAAGCCACCACGGGGCATCTTGCTCCATGGCCCCCCGGGGACAGGCAAAACACATCTCGCACGCGCCATAGCTGCGTCCACGAGGTCTTCTGTCATCATCATCAATGGACCTGAGCTATCATCAGCGTACCATGGAGAGACCGAAGCGCGGCTTAGAGAGGTCTTCCGGAATGCGCGAGCCAAAAGTCCATGTATTGTTGTCTTGGACGAAATTGATGCCCTGGTTCCACGCCGAGAGGACGGCGCCGGCGGAGAGGTGGAAAAACGGGTGGTTGCGACTTTGCTGACGATAATGGACGGAATGGAAGACGAACGGGCTACCGAAAGGGTTGTGGTTATCGGGACGACGAACCGACCAAATGCAATTGACCCGGCACTTCGACGCCCCGGTAGATTTGATAGGGAGTTTGAGATAGGTGAGCATTAGGCAGATTTGAAACATCTCGTGGCTGATAAAATTGGAATCGGTGCTGCGGTATGCCAGCTGTACCGGATACCGAAGCACGTTTGGCAATCCTGGAGGTCCTACTCGCCAAGACCCCTCGTTCCATTCCTTCGACCGATCTCCGGGCTCTTGCTGGTCGCGCACACGGGTATGTCGGGGCCGACTTGAGCGCGGTCGTTCGTGAGGCTGGCACGCTTGCCATCAAACGATGGATAAACGAAAGCGCGACGTTGAGCCCAAGCGGCGCTCGGACTCCTCCGAATCTCACCATCAAAGACCTCTCTGATGCCTTGCCAAGCGTTCGCCCGTCTGCCATGCGTTCGGTCTTCCTGGACACACCGCCCGTAAGGTACGCTGATATTGGTGGCCAAGCGCGTGCTATACAAAAGTTGCGTGAGGCTGTCGAATGGCCACTTCTTCATCCCGAAGCTTTCGAGAGACTCGGCGTCCGACCACCCAAAGGTCTTCTTCTCTACGGACCACCTGGTTGTAGTAAGACAGTCCTCGTGCGTGCTTGTGCAACGGAGAGTGGAGTCAACTTTGTGGCCGTGAGAGGACCCGAGGCAGGTGATAAGATTATCTCCGCTGGTTTATTCCTGATTCCGTCCCTAGCTCCTGAGCAAGTATGTAGGTGAATCCGAGAGAGCCGTGCGCGAAATATTTCGGAAGGCCCGTGCAGCGTCGCCATCCATCGTATTTTTTGTTTGTCTATCTCTGCATGCATGCAAAATGACCATTGGCTCACGACCATTGTGTCAGGATGAGATCGACGCACTGGGGACTTCTCGGGGGGACTCGGACGGCGGGGGCTCATCATCCCACGAAGGGGTGCTCACGAGCTTGTTAAACGAAATGGATGGCGTCCAAGAACTGGTTGGCGTTACTGTCATCGCGGCTACTAACAGACCCGACGTTATAGTGAGATTGCCATGCTGTAGCACCCCGTGATCTTTCTCAAAGCGTGTTTGATCTTCCCAAGGACTCTGCGCTGGTTCGACCTGGTCGCTTCGATCGTGTCTTATTCATTGGCCCTCCAGACCGGGAGGGCAGAGAAGAAATTGTCCGCATTCGGACAGGCAAGATGAGCGTTGAACCCGGATTGGATATCACCAAAATTGCCGCTATGGTGTGTATGATAAGCACGCCAGGGCACATTCTTTCTGACAGCTATTGCTCAGACGGAGGGCTGCAGCGGCGCAGAAATATCGGCGCTCTGTCAAGAAGCTGCGCTGTTGACGATGCGAAAAGACGTTCGTGCACCCTATGTGCGTCCTGAGACGTTCTCAGAGACCTGCAGTGTTTTATATCACGTGTCAGGTGCCACAAGCGGCGTTTGAAGAGGCCGCAAGGTCGATTCGAAGGCAGATAACACCCAATATGTTGATAAAGTATCGTGATTGGGGTGGAAGGTACGGGCTGGAGTGCGCGTGACGTGTCCAGACGTTTCATCAGACCTGGTGCAAGCATTGTTGCCTGGGAGTGTGGTTTACTTATCTCTGTTTTGCAGCTGGCCATACGTATCAGGGCTCGGTGTACGTAAATATCGTTCCGTCATATCGTGAGTTAGGAGGGGGTGGAACGAGCGACCGAGGTGGCTCTGGAAGTGAGTTTTGAATGAAGTCGAAGCGAACGTCGCAGCGACCGCGGACTTGAGTCCTGCCGCTATCTACCCGACGTCATGTTGTGGTCTCCCGCAGTTCCGCACTCGTTAGGCGGTTGTCATTACTCATGCAAGCACCCTGCAGCCAATTCCACGCGGTCCAGTGCTACAGGTCCTGGGCCGGTAGTCGTACGCGGATGTGGCTGCCTCATTCCGATTGGCTGGAGCATGACCCGCGATGCCATCGGCGGAAATCGGAACAAACAGGCACATGTCAAAGTTGCTCCGTTTTACATAACCCAAGTTGTTTACTTAATTGGCTTGCGATGGTTTCTTGAGCAGTTGAATTTTTCATTAACTCGTGCGGGCAGACGGACTTTGAGCCTTCTCCACGCGGGGTGCTTGCACCGGAACAGTTCAAGTTTTATAGAGACCCGACCATTAGGTCGCGATGTCGATGTACGTGTCCTCGGTGGTAGATGACTGCTACTAACCGAGTCCGCAGTATTCCCATTTATATTCGTGTTAGCTTACGTCGGCCGACCATAGTCCATGCCTTTTGTCAAGACTAGCACGGTCGCCGAGGGGGTTTGGTCAATATCAGATCGGTCTATCGCATTTTCACACACACGAAGTCCTGCTTTCAAATCATCACCGTGACCGAGGTCCGGGTGGCATGCTTCTGACGGCGATTCGGTTCGCCCTAGGGGTGGCCGCTCGCATCAGTTCTAGGGTCACTGCCAGAAACAATCTGTCATCACAGAAATTCTCCATAACATCGATTGGTCCTGCCAGCAGTCAGGAACGATAAACGGTGTTGAATGCCTCGTAAACAATCCATTGTGCGCGAATTGTTATCGCAGGACTAGTAGATCCTTCAGTTCGAAGCTTGGCACTGTGAACAAGTGTTTCTCGGCTTCTTCAGGTTGCGTCTCTGACTTGCGTTCAACCAGTCTAGATGGGATATATCTAAATGTTGGTTACACCCCCTTGTCAGTTCTCTTCCGAGGGCCTGTTTTTTCCCGATGCACCGAGAACTTATCACGCACTCTACAGATCGGGTACTTCGGCCGGTCCACCCCTCTGTCAATCTCAATATCCATTGCCCTTCATATTGTTAAGACCCCAGATTTACCTCATCTCGGAGGTGTGGTCTGCCAGAGTGCCAGGCGACATGCTCCATCTGGTGTTGTGACTTATAATAGTTGAGCGTCTGGCTCTGCGGTTTCAAGTTTCGACTTGTTTTCCTAGGCTCACGGCTCATGACTCCAGTTCCAAACAACCAGAGTCCTCCCTCGGCTCCTGATCCCGTAGACGAGCATCTATCCTCTGGGATGGCATCTACTGTTTCGACCCCTCCTGATGGCGGTGCCAAGCTTGACATCGAACACGCACTTGTGGACGATGATCCGCGAACCTGGTCGACCTCCAGGAAGGTTAGCCTCCTGTCCGAGTCACATGATAAGTGAGGTTAACACCAGTTGACTGCAGAATGTGATCCTGTTTGTTATTTTGGCTGCTTCTGTAATTGCAGGCTTGTGTAACAGCATCCAGAATCGTGGGTCACCATTTCGTTTGTTGTACGAGGGTCGAGGGCTTGATGCAGTCTGCGTAGCCGCAAACTCCGAGATCGAACAGGAATTGCACACAACCGCCTCAGGGATCAGTTTAAGTCTGTCCCTTTTTATTCTTGTTCAAGGAAGCTTCCCTCTCATATGGAGTACCATTAGTGAGATCAAGGGGAGGAAAGTATGTGATATTTTCATGTGACCCCCGTTATGCGAATGATGACTTTGTCATCGATAGCTGGTCTATTTACTTTCCATTGTGTTATTTATCGTTGGCTCGGCTATCGTGGCAGTTTCAAAGACCATAGGTCTCGTCATTGGCATGCGAATGGTCCAGGCGGTTGGGTGGGTTCTTTCCCTTTGGCTCTTCCTTTTTTCGTTGCTCAAGCCGACCACGCAGTTCGAGTGCCGTAATTGCCATTGGAGCTGCCACGCTCGCAGACATTTACGAGCCACATCAGCGAGGGACGATGATGGGCGTTTTCTATGCAGCACTACTCCTCGGGCCTTCCATCGGTCCTATCCTAGGCGGTGGGCTTACACAGGGATTCAGTTGGCGTGCGGTATTTTGGTTCCTGGTGATCTGGGGCGGGGTAATATTTTTGGCATTTCTGTTCCTGTTCAAGGACACGTTCAGGAAGGAACGGAGTTCGATGTACCAAAACATCGTCAAGAAACGTGCGCAGGAACAGGAGGCAGCGGAGAAGAAGACAGCCGAGGATGGTGCCTCCAGAAAGCGGACACGCAAAGGTGACTTGGAATCACAGCCTGTGGCCACCCCAGCGCTCTCTCTCAAAGAGGTCAAGTTGTCGATTGCCGACGTCAACCCTTTCCCTCCCTATTTGCGGGCCCTGAGTCGCAGGAATAACGTCTGCATTCTGATACCTTCTGGTAGGTGACACAGTGTGAAGTTTGACGATTCTGATTTTGTCATTCTTTAGCACTTATTTTCGCGTTCAGTTACAGCCTCATGTATACTTCTGCGCGAACGTTATCACTCCATTATGGTTATGATGCAATGACGATTGGATTGGTGCTACTCTCTTACGGGATTGGTCGGTACATTCATTGCTCGAGCATGCAGTGACGTTTCTCTCATGACTCCCTTTCCCGCTAGGATGTTTACTAGGTAGCGTCTCTGGCGGATGGTGGTCTGACAGGACATTCGCCCGACTCGAGGCTGCAAATGGGGGTGTTTGTTTTCCGGAGGTGAGTGATTAGTGGTTCGCTGAACACATTCTGATATCTCGCAGATGAGGTTGGAAAGCACCAAACTTGCCATGTGGTTGTTCCCGCCTTCTATTATAGGATACGCGTGGGTCTGCCAGGAACACGTGCATGTCTCTGCGATCTGTGTCATGCTCCTCTTGTCTGGATTCTTTCTGACGTACGCGCTGCCAGACCACCGTTCGTCCTCGTCTGACACTTTTGTTGGTTTTCAGATGGATATATGCTAGTACATTGACGTACATCGTGGATGCCAATGTCGGACGGTCGTCCAGCGCAGTCGCTGCGAACAGCTCATTCCGGGGTTTTGCTGGGTTCGTTGCCGCAGAGATTGCAGTCCCACTACAGGTATATTCCTGTGTTGCGCCGTTTCTATGCTCACGTATTGTCCAGGACACTATCGGCGATGGAGGGCTTTATACCCTGTGGGCTGGCTTGATACTTTTAGCAGAACTGACGATGTTACTCGTACTTTGGAAGGGAAAGCAGTGGCGCGAGGCGAGCGAACACAAAGAGGCGGATACTTTGTTCAGACTAGGCGGCGGCGTGTAGGTTATGTGTCGACAAGGTCATATAGTTGCACCGGATCCACCGCAGCCAACGATTGGCTCATGTTATGTAAGAAAATTTGAGACGAGCGGTTATGTAAACCCTGAGCGTCTTTTATTGCATTTCGGTGGCGTCCAATCTCTCCAAAGGCGACACATTGGTGAGCGCAAAAAAAAAAGATTCGAATCCACGAACTGGCGCATTTATTTCGTGGAGAACTCGAGAGGTTTGATCCAGAGTCCCGATGGTGCACCCTCTCGGAGCCGGGTCGACCGAAGCAGGCGGATGTGTCTACCGAAGCGAAACGGGCGTGCTCGTATGTTTCAATACCCGTGCTAGTACGTTTCTTTCGGGCTGTCAATGACGCCTACCAAATTAGAAGCATGCGGGCAATCTGTTGAGTGTCTGGTTCTTGACCTGGACTCGAGGTTGAAGGTGGAACTGCCAGGCCGGACGAAGGAGGGCACATTGGCTAGGTCAAGTTCGGACCACAAAACGAGGTTAATTCTAGGTGAGCAGGACATACGCCATGGTGACGACTGGGTGGCGTCTCATAACGATGCTCAATGCACGCAAAGGCGCAGCACAAACCCCAGCTCCAGGACTGTAGACATTGGGAAGTTGGGGAATATCGTGATTTCCCATCGCTGGTGGGCTAACGATGTAGCATGATTGGAGCATCACTAGGTCCACCTCAGGACTTTCGTAGCAGGGACCCGTGATGCTCGTGCGCCGTTGACTCACCCGACATTTCAACTCGGGTGGAAACGCTTGCCCTTGGAACAAATAGGATATTAGATGTCTCCGGCCGCTGGAAATACAGGCGAGTTCATTCACTGAGTGTAGTTTACTAGTGTTACATATCACGAACTTGGTTCCAGATCTTGACAGTCTTTTTTGGTTTCTAATGGCGTGACTCTGTTCAAGTCACGAGAGAACCACACAGGTCCAACACTTCATCTCCAGTTCAAGTGATCTGCAGACAAGGATAGGCCCTGGCTTTCGGAGGTCATTTTTGCCATCTACCTGGGCGTCATCAAGCTCTGTCGAACTGGCCTGCCACGGTACCACCACTTTGGACATTGATAGGTGACACCTTTGGATGACTCGGCGGATACTTACGATTACCCGCATCTCGTCCCCTACCTTGCAATTGCAGCTCTCCAGTCGATTGTAATGTCCTGAATGTGAATTGGCTGGCAGTCGTATGTGTCTTGCACGTGAAGTTGGGAAACCTCACACGGGACTCACAACATGGCATGTTGAACTTTTCGGCCACCATCGCTTTCATTTCGATGTCATCGCGGTGATCGGGACTATGTGGAAAGAAGCCGTGCATGGCAACGGTGCAAAGTTTCTCCTTTCTGAGTTCCAACATGCTACCTGCGGCGCAGTTCATTCCCTGAGCAAACGGGTTTTTAGTTTTCGTGCGAACGGACGGGTCATCTGTCTTGGTGCCTTATCCGGCTCGTAACAAGGGGGAGCTTGCACTATGCTGGAGGGCCAGATGGTTCGGGTTTCACAGCAACGTGTCCGCATACACGCCGCAATGAATGGGACTCAAATGGCTAGTGCTAATACTCAAGCGAGTCTGCAGCATGTCATAATCTATATTCAAGCTTGCTTATGTTCGTCAGCCACGGTCTACAGTCGTGTGTTGCGACTGTCGCTGACCCTGGAGGGGTTTGGCGGAATGTCAGGCCGACCCACCGCGCATTGCAGCCGCACGGAGCGCCGTCCTGAACACCATACCTGAGCGTGTCAAACACGGCGGATGCTTTGGGGTGTTGATAACAGGAAGACGGCAGTTCGGTCCTCAGCTCGCGGCCAGCAACTTTAACGAGTCGTCATGGGGATTCCTCGTGATATCAACCAGCTCAAGGCTGTTGCAAAAGAAAGGCGGAGCTGAATGCGTCTCGGAGTATATATCATGCGCCGAATGTCCTCACGGCCTGAGCGCGAAGTATTTTTGTGTTGTGGAAGCGCAACCTGTAGGCATCTCTGCGGGGCCTCTGGCTTCCTCGGGGAACGTGATGCGGCATGAGGTCTGACGATTTCGACTTTTTTTTATTTCCCAGTACTTCTTTCTGCTTTCGATTGCACCCTCCCGTGCACTTGTTCACCAACGTTGTCAGTCCATTCGGAGGGTTATAACACGACGATGGTTGGATTGTTGCAACTCTCTTACGGAATCCGTCGATACATTCGCTGTTCAAGTCGGTGATGCCAGTGCATCTCTCACAAGTATTTTCTTTTCTGATAAGATGTATGCCAAGCAGTATATCTGACGGATGGCAATCCGACAGGACACCCACCACCGCTCAAGGTTGCAATTGGTGGTGTCTGCTACCCGGGGACGAGCCACGGTTAATGACTCGGGAGCTGGATTTACTCAAATGTCTTGCAGATGAGGTTGGAGAGAACCAAACTTGTCACATGGTGGTCTCCGCTCCCATTATTGGGTATGCCTGGATCTTCCGGGGACGTGCACTCTTTTTTTTTCAGTATTCTTTCTGACGTACGTCTCCCACTAGATCACTGTTTGTCCTTTTATTGGTATATGCTAGCACGTCAGTGTGCATCGTGATACTGGTAGTGTTGGGCGGTCGCCCGGCGCGATTGCTGCGAACGACTCGTTCCGTGGTTCATCTGTATTTGTTGCTGCAGAGATCGCGGACCTGTGGCAGGCCGGCTTTCTGTGTTGCACCACATCTCTTTCAAATTCGTAGTCTGTTCCGGAAACCCTCGGGGACTTTACGCGCTGTGGACTGGCTGGATACTCTTTGAGGAACGCGGTTGCGTTAACCTGGCCAATTGGTCTCGTATGGACATGTCTAATAAGTGCTAGAACGTGATACATGTGACATGTAATAACGATGCGAAGGTCACCGGGTGTTGGACTGCCCGAGCCCGAAGCATCCGGATGCCTAGAAAACGGCGATACTAGTGAATTCCGAAAGTTGCCGCCATGTCCGTTGATGCGCCGTCGGCCGAAGTTGTAACAGCTTGTCTGGCAAATGCCGAGTTTGGCACAAAGCTGCTCCCGTTTAACTCGCTTTGGTAATCCATTTCCGACTCGTGTCAAGGGAGAGCTCGCACTATGCTGCGAGGCCGGGTAGTTCAAGTTTCGTAGCAACATGTGTCCACGTACGTGTCCTAACGAGTGGGAATCACATGGCTGATAGGCGAGTTCGCGGTGTTGAGGTCTATATTCGAGTCAGCTTACGCTGACGGCAGACCATCATGTGGTCTGCGCCAATTTGTTACGACTGATGCGGTCCTTGAGGACATTTGGTAAATCACCGGGCCAATCCACCTCGTTTTGCGGCCACGCGGAGGGCCGCCTTGAACACTACTTGAACTTTTCAAACAAAGCGCGTGATTTTGGGCCATCGATGAGAGGAGGACGGCATCTCAGCTAACCCAATTCTGATGTCGTGCCCAACAGGGATAAGTCGTCATGGAGATTCCTCACGACATCAATCGGGTCAAGGCTATTGCAAATGGAAAACGGAGTCGGATACCTCTCGGAATATTCATCATGCGTGAAATGCCCTCACAGCACAACGTATTTTTGTACTGCCGGCTCGAGGCTCCGGGTCCCTCCAGAGGTGCTTTCTACAATCTTTAGTTCGCATGTCTGACCTGTTTTCAGTGTTTTTGTAGGTTCAGATAAGAGTCCGGCTTATCTGTGGTATCTAGTTAAAGGCCTTCTCTTCTTGTCCTGATACTTCGCGATCCGGAAGGAAAGGGATCCGGCATTCTCGGCCGCTTCCATCATTCCCAGATATCTATTTTTCCTCGACTCAATAAAGAATCAGTTTCAACCCATCTTGGAGGCGTGTGGTCCGCTAGCACTGCATAGCGGGCACTGGACGACATGCTTCGATGATCCGATATGGCGACTTATAAGAGTGAGAATTCATCATTTCAAGAGATTCCCAAAGCCATGGCCCCAACTCCCAATAGTGAGGGTACTTCCTCGACTCCCTCTATTATAGGCAAGGACGTATCCTCTGGAGCTGCGTCCACTGCCTCGACCGCTCCAGGAGGCATGGTCAAGCCGGACATTGAACATGCGCTTGTCGAAGATGATCCACGAACCTGGTCGACTGCTAGGAAGGTCAGCCTCCTATTTGGGCCGCGAAAACAAATGTGTTAACATCGCTCTGTTGCAGAATGCGATCTTGTTCATTGTTTCAACGGCTTCCATGATTTCAGGCTTGTGTACCAACATTCAGAATCGTAGGTTGCCGTTTTGTCGTTGTACGAGGGTTGGGGACTTGACACAGTTTAATTAGCTGCGAATTCCCAGATTGAACAGGAGCTGCACGCTACTGCCTCGGAAATTGGTTTAAGTCTTTCCCTTTTTATTATTGTTCAGGGAAACTTCCCTCTCATATGGAGTGTGGTCAGCGAGTTCAAGGGGAGGAAGGTATGTGATATTTTCATGTGATCCCCGTTATGCGTATGATGACTTTATCATCGACAGCTGGTCTATTTACTTTCCATTGTGCTATTTACCGTTGGCTCGGCTATCGTGGCAGTTTCAAAGACCATAGGTCTTGTCATTGGCATGCGAATGGTTCAGGCAGTCGGGTGGGCTTTTCATTCGGGTTCCGCCCCTTTTCTTTGCTAAGACCGACCACGTAGTTCGAGCGCTGTGATTGCCATAGGGGCCGCCACGCTCGCAGACATTTACGAGCCACATCAACGAGGGACGATGATGGGCGTTTTCTATGCAGCACCACTCCTTGGGCCCTCCATCGGTCCTATCCTAGGCGGTGGGCTTACACAGGGATTCAGTTGGCGTGCGGTATTTTGGTTCCTGGTGATCTGGGGAGGGGTGATATTTTTGGCATTTCTGTTCCTGTTCAAGGATACATTCAGGAAGGAACGGAGTTCAATGTACCAGGGTGTCCTCGAGAGGCGTGCGCATGAATGCGCGCTCACGCGGGAACAGGAAATATCAGAGGAGAAGACAGCCGAGGAAGGGGCCTCTGTATCGCAGTCACGCGAAGGGGACTTGGAATCACGATCTGTAGCCGTCTCAGCGCTCGCTGTCAAAGAGGTCAAGTTGTCGATTGCCGACGCTAATCCGTTCCCTCCCTATTTACGGGTCCTGAGCCGCAGGAATAACGTCTGTATTCTGATACCTTCGGGTAAGTGATACGGTATGAAGGTTGACAATTCTGATTTTGTTATTCTTTAGGACTTATTTTCGCGTTCAGTTACAGCCTCCCGTACACCTGTGCGCGAACGTTATCACTCCACTACGGTTATGATGCGATGATGGTCGGATTGGTGCTACTCTCTTACGGGATTGGTTGGTATATTTATGGCTCGACCGAGTAACGTGTTTCGAAGTGACTTGACATTTCTGCTAGGATGTATATTAGGCAGCATCTCGGGCGGGTGGTGGTCTGACAGGACACTCGCCCGGCTCAAGGATGCAAATGGTGGCCTTTGGTACCCAGAGGTAGGCCACAATCAATCGCTTGTTGAACTTGTTTTGATGTCTCGTAGATGAGGTTGGAGAGCACCAAACTTGTCATGTGGTGGTTTCCGCCCTCTATTATAGGATACGCGTGGGTGTGCCAGGAACATGTGCATATCTCTGCGATCTGTGTCATGCTCTTCTTGTCTGGATTCTTTCTGACGTACGTCGTTGCTATGTCATCATGTGTGCTCTGACGTTTTTATTGGTTTCAGATGGATATACGCGAGTACACTGGCTTACGTCGTGGATGCCAATGTCGGACGGTCGGCCAGCGCAGTTGCCGCGAACAGCTCATTTCGTGGCTCATCTGCGTTTGTTGCTGCAGAGATTGCAGTCCCGCTTCAAGTCGGTCTTCTATGTTACACAAAACCTGCTGTTTCATACTCAGGTGCCGTTTCAGGATGCCATCGGCGATGGGGGGCTTTACACGCTGTGGGCTGGCTTGATGCTGTTTGCAGAACTGATGATATTGCTTGTCCTATGGAAAGGCAAGCAATGGCGCGAGGCGAGCATCAACGTGGAGAATCGGAGACTTGGCTTGTGACGCTACTAGGGTGTGTATGTCGTAGTTGTAACAGTTTCATACTAGAGAATCATTCATCAATCAAGTGTTGCTTCAGCTTCACCCTGGTTATGAAGGCAAATTTGGTTGGTGAAACTTACAGATCTGAGATCTTGGCACATGACAATATCCAGCCCCCTCTGGATGATTCAAGTTGTACATACACATCCCTCCCTTCCTGGTATTAGTGACACTATCAAGCCCTTTGTTTTATATGATATTTAGATCTAACTGCACATTATGTAAAGCCTCAAATGACCCACACTTCCTTCCTCATCTTGTTCCCACTCTCTGCCTGAACCCACCTCCAGAATTGATGATGAGTGATACCATATTGCACATTTCCTGTTTACACAAACACCTACTTTCTCCTTGTGGCTTTGTCTCACAAAGTCATGGTCCAATGCTGGAAAGTGAAACACTTCTAAAACCCTCAAACTAGTTGGGGTGAAGTGAGCAGGTGAGAGCATAGAGGAGAGGGTGAAAGGAGGAAATATCCAAGATTTTCATACTGCAACACATTTTTGATCTCTGAGGTACCAGCTAGTTCCAAGAGTGGATTGTCCAACTTTGGATATCTCAGCTTGGAGAGGGTTGAGTAAGAACTCAAGGAGTCTTCGCTCCTGGGGGTGTTATCACAGTGGTGGAGTCAGAGGAGGGCAAGGGCAGCTAACCATGCCTCTGGTTCTTGGAAGGGGTTGATGGTTTCACCCCTGTGGTTTGAGCCAGGTCTTGGTACTACCTGTGATGTGTCCAAGCCATGTCTGAGTCAGTCTAAGTTTCACACTAAGCTCTGTGAGTGTTACAGAACGACCTTTCACACTTATGCTACGTCCTTTTTCCATCTTATCTTATCTTATCACACTGCATCTACAGACACTCTACACGTTTATCATTTACTATAGATTCCATGACTCATCCTGTGC